>VYXF01009498.1:81991-120384 GCA_013397295.1 Polioptila caerulea
TACTAATCCCCGGTGAAAATGACAAGTGATCAGCAAAGAAGAGGAGGTCTTGATTGATAACCACAATCCACCCAAAATATCCTCGGGAGCAGAGGAAGAGAGGGAGGGAGAGAGGCGAGAGAAACTGCAGTGCATAAACGATCCCTGTGTTCCTACGAGACGGGCTGGCTCGCTCGCTCGCTCGCTCGGCGGAACGCGCCCTCCGCCGGGCCGGCGGGAAGGGGCCGGCACTGCCCCCCGNGGCGCCGCCCGCCTCCCCGCGCCGCCTCGGTCCGCAGCGCCGGGGCCGCTCCGCTGCGCTGCGCTCCGCGCCTGCCGGGACAGCGGCGGGGGCGGGGCCGGGAGGGGAGCGCCGGACGCGCAACACGCGCGGGGGGCAGCCTGCTACGCTTCACCTTTTGTGCTTTGTTTTATTTTTCTCCCCCCCTTCCACTCCGGTTTCCCAAGCGAAGTGTTTTAGGAGAGATGATACATTATCTATTCTTGGATTTTTATAAGGCAAACTGTGGGCCTCGCTGTTGCCATGGGATCTTCTTTGTGCGAACTCTCTGAACTGTGTGGGAACAGTTTTATTTCCTTCCCTTCAGATTTTTGTCTTTATTTTTTCCCCCCCTTCTCTTCTGTAACTCTTCTGAAGATATGTATCAAAATGTAACTGAATTAGTGCCAATTAAGATTAACAGCAGCTGCAAGGTGCATCTAATTAGGAATGTTAATTACTTCATGAAATAAATAGTAATTTGCAGATGTTTATTGTACTAAACAAATGTTCTATAAAACATGACTCAAATTCTGACACTCCCCTCAATACATTTGTTCCCATTTCTGGGTGCAGGTGCAGGGCAATAGGCACCCCTTCTTCCATTGCATTTGCCCTCCAGGTGCACATGCACAGGAAGGAGATAGAGTTACCTGTGCATAGGTAGAGGGTTGGATCAGAGGCATTTTGAATTCTCACAACCCATTGTATGGGGTGGGAGTGTGGAGGAGCAGGAAATAGCTGAGCTATGTGAGATAAACATGTACAGTTACCTATCTGTTTATATCTTTGTAAATAATGCTCTCCAAAAGCGGAACAGAGAGACTAGACAAGGTTCACTTACCTCTTAATCCATCCTGGCTTCTTGTAGGGCCACAGAGAGGAATCCAAACTGCAGTTATTAAACTCCCAATATCTTACAAGAGAAGGGAGAAAAGAAGGGGAGCCTGTGGGAGAATGTGATTTTATTATGGAACATGATAAAGGATTATCGATAGGCAGATAACGTGCCATGCAGAGTTAGTGGGTTGCAGAAGGGGTGGGAGCTGTTGCACAATTTGTGGAACTTACTCACACCCCACCCCACCTCGCCTTATAACAGAATGGCATTCTTCATGTCAGATAAAAGAATAGATGAAACTAGAAATGAGTGCAGCAACCAGTAGTCAAAATCCAATGTTAAGACAAAAAAAAAAAAGAAAAGGTGACTGGTTAAACCAGTCATTCAGATACTACTATGATGGGTGATCCATATGCATGGGCTGGTAAAAGAGACATGAAAAACTTAATGGGATTCTCTTTGTGGATCAGTATAGGGCATTTTATGTTAGCTAAATGACTCATACCATATACTTTAGAGAGCAAGTTTGGGTACTTGATTTAGAAGCCCAGGCATCCTAGCTGTTTGACAGAGTGAGAGGAAAAGACAGAGGGGTTCCCAACTTTGGTTCTCACCATTTTCCTTTGGGAGAGCTGCTTTCTCACTATGGAGATGTGACAGCAGACTCCCAGCACAGGCACCTCCATTATGGGAATTCCAAGAGTCTTCCTTGTGCCTTGACAGAGTGACAGATGCTTGAGGCTGCTCATAGTCTGCAAAGGGCAGAGAGTAGGAAGGAGGTGCTTGGGCCTAAAGCTAACCATTTGCCTTCAGTTCCTGATGCTTTACAGATTTCTCTTCCACTGATAACCAAGTCATTTAATGCCTCTGTCCTTTTGTTCCTTCTCTGTTTAATGTGAATTAACACTGGGTGCAGTGAAGATAGAAAGGCGTTAATGTTTGTTAGGTGTTCTTACACAGTGGTCATAGGAGCTATATAAGTTCCCAGAGAGGCTGATTAAGTGTCTGGCAGAGGAAACAGAAAATGAAAAAGGGTGGAAGCCAAAAGCTGTGAACAAAATACAATGGAATTGCTAAAATGGCTGAAACCAGACTAATAACACAGAAAAGCTGTAGACCATTCACACGTGCAGAATACAAACTACCTGTGTTCTTGAGTTAAATTTATCCCAGGGTTAAAGAAACTAGTTTTGGTTCATTTCTCAGTTACTGAATTGCTATGAATAGCAATGCAATTGTATGGACACAAGCATAAGAGATTTTTAATTTAATTTTTTTCTCAGCCACATGCCTAATCTCTAATTGGTTTCATCCTCCCATTAATAAATATGGTTTTTATAATATGGAAGGGGATCACATCTTGACTTGTGTTTTCAAAATATTTCACCAAAGAGAAAAGCATAATCTTGTCTGTTTTGTAAACATTGTTTTAATTCCACGGCATTCAGTGCATGCTGAAATGTTGAATATGAATGAGGAGTGTATCTTGTACCTGAACCATGTGTGTGATCTTGATGCCTTGTGCCCTTGAGAAAAGGAAGGGGCACAAACCACATTCTCATATATATCTCAGTGTGTGTCTTTAAAAGGTTAACCACATTTAATGTGTATTAAGGAAAGTGAAACAATGCAGTCAAAATAAGCTTCCTTTTCTAAAAGTAATACATATCTGAAGAGAAAGGGCTGACAGAGTATATGGGTCTGAAGAACATTAACATCTTGCAGAATGCTCCTGGTTAGCAAATCCAATCTGCTTGAACGGGTACTGCCCAAGAGCTGGTACCATCCCTTAGCTGCCAAGGGTTCGACAAAACTTCATGGCCTCATGCTTATCCTGCCAGCAAATCTGTCCAGAGGGTCCAAAGACTGACAGATCTTGATTTCTTGCTACCTGTCTGTCAAATTTAGGTAGTAAATACTGTTTCCATTTGAGTATTTATTTTCCACTTCTTGGCAAATGCAGCGGGAGAAACAAGGTAACACAAAAGACCAGCGCTTGCACATTCCCTTGCTGAGTGTGCATATACAATAGAACTATGGCATGATATGAATATGACAGCATGGAAAACAAGCATAGATTTTTAGATTTAAAAAGTAATAAAATCAGAATTTCCAAAATATGCCTTCACTCTCCCACTAAAAACACCAAACAGACCCCCTGCTCATGTAAAAATCTACATCTGAACCCTCTGATCATTTAAACTGCATTCTGAATCTAATTACTAAACAGTTTCAGTAAAGAAAAAAGGTCAGAATTCTGTCTAGCTTTTTTATTTTCTTTTCTCCTTTTCAAAACACAATTGCATTGGTCTTATTAGAAACAGGTTCCCTTTTGTCCACTTCTGGCAGAACAAGTAGCCTTGACTGCTTCAGAGAGAAAAAAGTAAAACCTGAAATTTGCTATGTGATTAACTCCCTTGTTCTTGAGTTCTTGTGTATATTTTATATTTTGAAATTTTGTGTATTTTACTTTATAGATAATTACATTTTATTTGTTGAGTGCTTTATATATTGTACCTTACATATTACGTCCTTTTCATAAATCTAGGCAAGAGTGTTCAAGAAAGAAGATATTTTAAAAAGAACAATCCCTAATTCTGTGTCATGTGAAAGTGTCTAAAACAATTTCCTTTACAGGGGAGCCTGACTCTAATGAGTACATACCTAGTCAGGGAATAATACTCATCTCATAATGAAGAGATTTAATCACAAAAATTCGTGTTTATAGTTTTAATTGCAATTATCTTTCTCTTTTCCTGAGCCACTCTTGGGTTTGCATGGCCAGATTTTAGTAGCAGGGGAAAGAGCTACAGGGGTAGCTCATATGAGAAGCTGCTGGAAGCTTCCTCCATGTCCAGCAGAGCCAACACCAGTCAGCTCCAGGATGGACCCACAGCTGGCCAAGGCTGAGCCCATCAGGAATGGTGGGAACACCTCTGTGATTGGTAACACATTTGAGTAAAAGAAAAAAAAATATTGTGCAGTTGTAATCACAGCCAAAGAGGAGGGTGAGAACATGTGAGAGGAACAGCTCTGCAGGCACCAAGGTCAGTGGAGGGGAGCAGCAGAGAGGCTTTGGTGGGTGGGTGGCATCCAGGCAGTGTCAACGCACCACAATCAAAAACACCTTTCCATAAGCACAAGCGTGCTGTGCTCATTGCTGAGCTGTGTTGTCCCAAATGCTACAGTTGTACTGTGCTTTTCTTGTTGGTACCATTTTTGTGTGACTAATTCAGTGCAGAGCATGTCAGACAGCTCGGGCTGTCTGGTACCCAGCTCTGCCAGGGCCTTGCTGCTGAGACAAACCTTCTGTGTCAGGCACTCATCAGTTGTAGGTGGCCTGAGCAAAGCTTTACAGAACCTATGGATGTCAAGTGACGTTGCATAAAAGCTAAATATATTGTTACTACTTTAATACATGCATTTGATTGATTTTTAATGATTAAAGAAAACAGAATTTACATATATATATGTATACAAATATATATATAAGCTTTGTTGTCCTTCAACTTACTGCTTTAGCCTAATATAGCAAAGGATAATGTCAAGGTAATTAAATGTTCATCTCCTGCCCATTTTTAATTTTGTAGAATAACTGGTTACTTGCTGTTCCCCTAGTCTCTCATTAGAGTATCTCAAATGAAGATAATACCCATCCATAAGCTGCTTAGAACATATACCTCATCTATTTAATTAAACAGTGCTCTATCACAAGGTGAGAAAACTAAAACGATGGGGTGCATTCACGCATTTAAAAAATTCTGTATGTTTCAGTTCAGAGTTGCTTTATTTTTTCCCCCAAGGAACTAACAGAAGGCAGCAATAGGGATTATTTTCCTGTGTGGGTCTGTTTAAAGTATTCAGTAATATAAATCTCATCCAATTCCTCTAAAGTCTATAGAAAGATTCCTATTACTTCAGTAGGTGTTACAGCAGTCTTGCACTACAGTTGTCTAACCAAAGATCATAAACTGGAGAGTTTAAATGCAAGCATTATTTGGAAAAAAGTTACACAAGAATGAGTGACCCAAGTTATCAGAGTAATCCTTGAGCTGGTGATGGGTCCCAGCAGTGGCCAGGGCTGCAGGTGAAAAAGGCAGGGCTGGTGACAACCAAAAGCAATTCTCATGTAATGCCCCTCCTTCTGACAGCTGCCAGTACAGGGATTTTCACTTTTCATCATGAGAAAATGCTAGTCATGGATGTGAAAAGCATTAGAAATTAAGAGACAAATTGATCTGAAAAATCCCCAAACAACCCAACACCCAAATCCTAAAGGAAAAAGCAAGACCACAAGCAAAACTCTGTTGAGTCATCCAACAGCTTTGTGAAAAGCTTTTAGTCTTTCTATACATTCTTGTATTTTTTTCATTCTAAAAATTGCCAGAAGGTGGAAAATGTGCCAGGAGAGCTGCTCCCATGGGCTGCTGCTTCCTCTCTGCTGTGCTGGTCCCCTGCCCAGCACATTGCCCAGCACCTCCTTCCCAGCCCACTCTGGCCACTGAACCTTTCTGCTGCTGAAATCTTTTCTCAGTGGGAAAGGGATATTTCCACAGCCTCCTGCCTGCCTGTGGGCAGGCCATGGCTAGCAGTGGCAGGGCCAGGTGTCAGGGACCTTCCCTAGCAGCCCTGTCTGATCCATCCGTGTGGATATTAGACACAATTTAATAAATATCATTTCTATGCACTCCTGGATGTCTGTCAGCACCTGCCTGTTCTCACTCTGAGATGTGGTATTAATCCTGTTTGCATGAATGGGGTGTGTGTGGTCATCATGTCTTTAATGGGTGCATAATACAAATTTTGTTCCTTTTACTGCAGAGTCATCTGTTGAAGCACTCACTCCCTTACCTCTAAAATTACTTCTGCAGCCTTGGTGCAGGTTGACCAACCAAAATGTGGAGTCCTGCAGGCCAAGGGAGTGATGGGACAGCCAGGAGCAGTAAGGTGCTCACTCAGATGCATAAGAGCAAGTTCCCAAAGAACTATGGCTACTGTCATCCCATTGTACATTAGATACTAAACTTTCATATGTCAAAGAGTGTTACTGACAAAAACAAAATCAAATCCAGAAACTGCCTCTGTAGATGTAAACTACTTTGACAGGAACAGACCAAAATTTAAGTGGTTTAATATTCCTGAGTAAAAATATCCTTTGGAAAGTTATGAAGCAGAATAAGAGATTGCTAAAATCAAAGATGTGTGAATTATCTACCTCACAGAGCTCGTGAATCAATTACATATAAAGCTGTACATGTCAAAATTAATTAACCTAAGAAATGTTTATTATTCAGTGTTGTTGATTTTCTGCCTCCCCACTATACACGCACACGTTCCCATAGCAAGGAACTTGATTTTGTGCTTACCAATGCATCAATTTAGCAGCTGCAAAGGTTTGTCCCAGTTATTAATATAAGTGATTAGAGTCATCTGCAGTCAATATGTTTTGTAGCTTCATTTTGCTATTCAGATGCCATGGGGAAATCTAGACCTCTGCATATAGACCTGGGCTTCACATGTGGGAATAACTTCCTGAGGGCAGGCAGGGACAACAGATGCAGTGGAAAGGGGGAGGGGAAAAATCAACATCTTTTTTACATATATGACTGGTCTTGATTGCAAAACCTGGGTGAGAAGAATGTATCAATACAGGTGTGTTATGGACCCCCCATCCAAGGTGGGAACAACGACTGTAAAGGAGATTAGAAAGTTTATGAAGGCAAGCAAAAAGAAAAAAAAAAAAAAAGAAAGATGATAAAGGTAAAAAACCTCTGGATGTTATGGTGAAACATGTTGATTGAAGTTTAGGACATAATAAACAGTTGCTCTTTGGAACATCTAAGTGAAGAGTTCACGAGAAGAAAAGCAGTTCTTTTTTAACGGTGCACAAGACCCAATTAAAGAGCCAATTATTTAAGTACCACTGTACAGTAATCATTGTGAAGTATGCAAATTCGTGAAGCAAATCTTGCCAGATTCCTCCAAATAGATCAAAACAATCTCACCTTCTCTTACTGAAATATTGTTTTATTGTAAATTGGGGCAATATGTAAATATAATTGAAGTTAGCTAGAAAGAACTTTTAAAAAATGTGCTCCAAACTGTAAAATATTAGTTGGTGCAAAGAATGCTGTTCAAAGACATAATGTTACAAGCTTGGTGAAAGAACCCATCAAATCCTTATAAAAGTACTTGCTTGATCCTAACAAATAGTAAATAGTCTTTTAGAGATGAAAAAAACCCTTCTTCCAACACGAAAATCACAGCCAAATAATTGGAAATTATATAAAGTAAATTAAATGTAAAGCTATAGCAACTCAGCCCTGACAAAAATGTTGAGAATCAACCCACTATCAGCATACAACATAGAGAAAAAATATTTTCAAACTCACTAGAAGATGAAGTTTACCATCATTGATAACAGCAGAAGATTCAGTAGGATGGAAATTAGCAGAAAAAAACCCTTGTCATTAGAGCAGTAAAAAGATGAAAAATAGTCAATTTATAGATATTGTTCTAGTACATATGAGATGTTTTAGCATCTAAGAGTGTTAAAATTATTATTGCTACCATAGTTTAAAGTATTTTTGGTTTCACAAAAATATTGTAGTACTCACAAAGGAAACTATCAATATCACTATCAAAAATTTTCAAAAATGTCAGATTAATATTAAACAATTTCCAACAATCAGTCAAAACATCAAGAATGATTGGGATAAGAAATGAAAACAAAACTGAAAAGAAACATTATACTACAGTATAAATCCATAGGGAACTTTTTTCTGGAATATGATTGGGTCACCCTGTCTCAAAAAAAAAGTCTTAATTGGTAATTAGTATTAAGCAAATTAACTAGCAAGGGAATAGTCAAATAGAACATGTTTGCTCAGAGAAATGGAGGATGACTGAACAGAGCAGGTCTCTTTAGTTTGCAAAAGATGATACAAAGAGAAATATGTGGGATCTGTAAAGTTACAGGGTGAGGGCCAATGTTTTCAGTACATGAGAATGAGGAGGCAGCCAGTAAAATTATTCTATGATATTTTCAAAACAGATGCATAACAAGTAAGTAAATTGTATAATTCATTCATTGCCTCAGGACACGTTGAAGGCCAAAGTATAAATCAGTTATGAAAGATTAAGTACATTCTTGTTCGAGAGGCCTCTCTTTTGTATTAAACAATAATCTGACAACTTCCCAGCCAGAAAATGCCTAAACTGTGTGCAGCCAAGGCAGAAGGACACACCAGAGAAAGACTGTCTGCTTCACTTGCTTCTTTCACCCTTTGCCTAGGTTTCTTTTCATTCTTGGAGATGACACATTGGGCTAGCTGGGTCTTTGTGTTGAATCTCCATGGATATATTTGGGTTTGTTTTTTTCTTTTTCTTTTATGGAATATGGAACTTGAAAGTTTTGCATTATTGAAAGAGTTAATGCATATTATGCATGGTTAATGCTACACAGGATCTGGAAACAAATCACAAGGAATGTCACTTGCCTGGGTTACTGTACAGAAATGTCATTTTCCATTGATGTTTACTTCTATGTAAAAAGGGAGTAAAAATATGCTACCAGGTAAGAATTCCTGGATTTATTACATGTTGCAGGTATAAATAAGCAGACATAATGGATGCAATAGGAAGAAAGATGAGAAATCCTGAAAAAGCAAGAAATTCAGGCTCAATTTCACTTCTGCCTGTGAGGCACTGTTAATAAACATATTGAGCCATTTTAGTTATACCACTCTTTTCAAAATAGTGAAAATCCCCTCACTTATTTACATATTTTGTTTGGTTAATTTAAATCTACTTATCCGTGCCCTACAACTTGTAACCTTACTAGTAGAGCTTCTAGTATTTGAGGAAGGTTAAAAAATCTGTTCATAGGACAGAAACCTTCCTAACATCCTCTCAGATCTGGAGTGACTAAAAAATCTGTTTGTGGGTGATGGCAGCATGGCAGGACCTTTATATTCTTGGCAGCAAAGGGGTTAAATGAAACAGACTTTATTATGGCTGTGTGGGGGTTCTGTTTCTGAATCTTTCTTCAAGTTTGTACAGGAACAAGAGAGCCTTGGTAGGAGAGTATTTTACCCTCCTGAAATGCTATGTAGCTACAGGAAAACTTTACAGCACAAACAAGTTGGAGGCCTCACACAGCTCAGTAAGAGTGTCAGCTTTTCCTGATACAGATCTGTAAACAGTTCTGTCAAACTTTTGTTATCTGTAGTGGGAAGTTCAAATTTCCCACGTCCAGCATCTTCTGCCTTTATTTTTTACATTAAATATTCTCTTGAAATAAACAGCAAAAATAAATGCTGCAATGTTAGCATGATTGTTACAAGTCTGTGTCAGCAAGCTGCAGACAATCAAAAATGAGGGATTGGCAATTACTAAGATTTAAAAGAACACTCATGTATAACTTTATTCAAGGGACCTGGAAAAAACATAACTTTCATTTCAATGAGTAGTTCTGCTTTGCTTGATCTTAAAATGCCAATTTTTTTCAAAGGCCAGGAGTCTTTCTTCTAACAGGACAACTAGGTGTTCCTTATGAGATGAACAGAGACAGTGTAGCACTTTGTGAAAGGAGGGAGACAATGGTCAAAGCAAAGGAGAAAGTTTTGTTTTCAGTGGTGAAGAGACGAATCAGAATAAGAAAAAAGAATGAAGGCAGAGGGTAGTGACGAGGTCTGAAATGAAGGCAATGTGATCTGAATGTTGATGAAGAGGCATTGACAAGATGAAAGATCTCTCTCTGTTGCACTCTCTCTCCCTCATTTCCAGTGTGTAAAATCTGTCCTGTTGACACACTCCTGCGCTCTTTTTATATCACGAAACTGGAACAAACAGGATTCATAATCAGTGGTGGTGACACAGCCCCTGTGAAATATAATTGCTAAGGGAAGGGCTTAGCACCTGCCACCCATTCTCCCCCACTTTTTAAGACCCTTCAGTCCATGTAACTGGACTTTATCAAGGTTTGAGGACGCTTCTCTGAGTAATTTAGGCTGATTACAAGTACAGGAGGTCCATGAGGTACTCACAATTCACATCCACTCTCCAGGACAGACAGTGCAGTTAAATATTCAGGTATTTTACTTATATGCAATTAAATTGTATTCATAATGTAACATAGTTCTTTGTTGGATTTCGGTAGTCACAGGAAATCCTGTTTTTCAAAACAAAACAACAAAAACATGCAGACCCATTGCATTTGAAAATAGAATTCTGCCAAACTTGAAAAAAAAATAATAAAAAAAATTAATAATAGATACATTGAAGTCATCATAAGTTCTTGCTTCAACACATGCATGGGGGAAAGTGTCACTCTCCAGACATCCAGCCATTGGCTTCAATGGCAGCTCCTCTCAAAGAATCAGGGTCTTCAAATCTGTTGCTGAGTGCTCAGAACAGCGTGTGTTCTCCCAGGAAATACTTTTTCACAGTGTAGAACAGCCTATAGTGGCAGGTATCAATATGTATATAGCATGGGCCTAAATGTATAGTCATATTGTGAAGTATGCAATATACAGACAACAGAATTGTGCCTTGAGATTAAAGAAAAAAAAATTAAATTTTATGTTGTATCTGAGGCAGTACTGGCTTTATTGTCCTTCTGTATAATGACTCTTAAAACCAGTGCATAAGAAGCTTTTTATTTTATTCCTCTCTATAGTACAGCTGTAAGGACATTGTGATTTTTTCTGGGATCAGTGAAGAAAATCAAGGAAGCCAAGGTCCTTTTTCAACTCTTTCACTCTTTAGTAAAAGACTTGTTCACTTTTTTAGCTAATTTCCCTAAGAAGAGTAAAATTAAATTCTACATTTATCTGGATTATATATAGGAGTCATGAAGTTTAGTTAGTTAATACTTACGTAGCTCTTCATAAAGGTAAATTACATTTTATTATTGTTGAATATTTAACAGCAAGTAGTATGCAGGAGATTTTCATTAGAATTTTTTAAAGGCAGTTCTGGAAGGCTTCCCTGAAATTCAGGAGGTCTTGAATCCACTGTGATTTACTGAGGTGCTTGAATCAAAGTATGTTTCTTACCTTGATGTATATCTGTGTGTACACTGTCATTTCACCACTAGAAAAAAAGAGGTTGTTTAAATTTGCCAATGTGCAGTTACAGAAAATAAATATGACTTCAGAGGATGCAAAATTGCTAGGACATCTCAAACAAAATTCTTAGCTGGTAGGTGTGGAGCATCAGACTTGTGGGTGCTGTTAAATGGCTGTAACCTTCCTTCCTGCTTTGCTGTGTTCGAGCCTCAGAAATCCAGGTTTGCTGCTGAGAGTGACCGTGTGGTAACATGGATTTCTGGAAATGCATTGAATCTGGACTGCTCATCTTTTGAGGAATGAAATTCAAAATTAAGTATTCCACTGAAAAGCACAAATTTGCTCTAGAAGAAATGGCAACTTCCCAACTTCACCTTCATCTGCTTCCATACAAAGATCAGTGTCACGGTACTGTCACTGCTATAATTTCTTAATCTGGTCACACCCAGGCTGAGCAAAAAGAATTGCAAAAGAAGCTGGTAATGTTAATTCAACACTAATCTATTGGGACAATAAGGAAATTCCAATCTTTGTTGCCAACCATGTCACAAAGATAGGGAAAATACAGAGAAAAAAACCAAGCAAAATCATAAATCAGAACAAGTTTCTTTGAAAAATCACATTTTCTGTTCTGAACAGAATACCTGACAGGTAGAAGGACAAATTCAAATATTAGTGTTCAAAAAGACTGTCTTTGAAGTATTTGCTGTTATGTTTTCTACATCAATTTATTTTATGGAAAATTAAAATTCCTACCAGGCTGAAAACACTACTAGCAATACCCTATTAAAAAAAAAAAAGTACATAAATCACACATGAAAAAATGTACATCTCTTTTTTTACTGCATATATTATTAGGATTTGATATTACAAGCTTTTAATAAGCAATGCATTTTCTCAGGAGACAGGAGTTTGGAATTCATGGGTCAATGAACACTCCAGTTCCAGTTTCCAATAGTTTTACTATCTCTGGTCACTACTTTTACACTCTATCACACACATTTTCATGCTGTGTAGTAGGGACATCTTGCTGATACAGACAGATACAAGAGTGAATGATTTAAAGTTAATTGAGGAATTAGATACTGAGAGGGTTTTTTCAGGTAATTTGTTTCCTCTCTTCTGTTTCATTTCCCTGCACTGCTTACCCACAATGGTCTACCTCTCTCATATTTATTTTGCGTGGCTTGACATTAAATTTTAAAAATTCCACTGGAAAAAAAGACCAGTAGGTAACTGTCAGGTTATTCTAGATCTGTGGCTTATGTCTGACTGCATATTTATGAATTTTTAAAATGGACATATATAGTAAAATCCCCAGACAAAGATTGGAAAAAAAAAGCCAAAAACCTCCTGAAAACCAAACACGAAACCAAACTTCAGCTCCTATACAAATCAAAATCCGATTTAGTGATTCCAATGATAGAAACAGTTTCAAGTGTTTCCACAAGGGTGTATATACGAATAAATAAAAAATATAGGAAAATCCCTTAAGAGAAAAAGTAAAACATTCTTAAGCTAGTCTCTGGTTTTAAACAGAGGTCTGAATGTCAGTAATAGCTGTGAAAACATCAATCTTTGTCAGAGGATCACAAATTGAATACTTATATTTGATTTCAAAGATTTATCTGAATCAATACTGGGACAACTTTGCAACATATTGTAACAAATTAAAATAAATTTTCTGCCACTGGAATTTGTGATGCTAACTCTGGTAATTAGGGCAGAACTAATCCTCCATAACTCTAGGCTCTCATCATCATCATCAGAGTGTCATCATCATCCTGAGCTCCAGACTACCTTTATAGGCATGGGGGAGAAACAGAAGCTGTTTTAGAATGATTCAGATCATTCTAGTGTAGACATCTTAAATGAATCTCACCTTTGAAGGATCTATTTCACTCTCTCAACTAGACAGGAAAGTGGATTAAAAGCTTGGAAATTGAAGGTATATGACAGACACCTAAGTCTGTGTGAGGTTATTTCTGTCATTTATATGTAAAGAGGATATAAAATAATAAGCAGGAGTCAATTTCTAAATTTAGAAATTACAATATTGCATTAAAAAAAGAGGAGTAATATTTCAATGGTGTTACAATAGTGTTTGCAAGTAAAATTTTAGTGAAAATTTATGCAGATTATTAAAAAAAAATACCCTATCTTTGTGGCTGTGGATGCAATAAAAGGATTCCAAGGGGTTGCTAAAAGATCCTGCTCACTTGCAGAAATAGCTTTTTACATACCTAGGAACATAGAAAAAGAAAAACATATTTTTTTGGGGTTTTTGTGATGCTTTATAATAGCATACTTACACAGACCTTCAATGACTCTCTCAAAATAGGAACTCAGTACTAATATCCTGAAATGTCTAAACACCTGAAGAGCAATTACAGAATTGTGACTAATAGCCATCAGCTCTAAAAATAAACCTGAATGCACTTTTTTGTAACCCACAAATAGATCCCTTCTTATACCTTCTATTTACATCTGACATGATGATCAAAGTCCTATAGAAGGAACCTATTTATTTCTTTAGAAAGGAGAATAAAGTTAAGATTATAATAAAGTTTCTAAGGAAACTCACTGTTGAAATGTGCTCCAGCATCTATTGTGCTCTGTCAGTGATCATCAGTAAAACTCAAGTAAAAGATGTCACTTTTTTTTCAGTGAATACTACATCTCCAAATGGAGGGAAACAACTGAAATCACTCTCTTTTCAAGAACAAGCTTTTTATTATAGTTTCACTACCTGTGGCCAAGGATGTTAAAGCAATGGATGGTTTACATCAGAAACTAGATGTTAAATATTACGTATTTCTGGGTTTGCGTGGGATTATTCCTTGGGGACTTTAACTCATTTCCTCTGAATTTGCAACTTAAGTTGTTTTAACTTTCATGAGTGATTTTAAATACTTATGTAACTACGTCAGAGAGAATAGAAAATAGATCCAGAACTGGAGAAAGATTTATGCATCTCTTATGCTTACTTCCCAGGACCTAACCAAAAAATCAACAGCTATTACTTTTCCTCAGGGTTATGCCACTTTAGCTAGTTTTTTTAATCACTCATAACCAGCTTAATTTCTTTCGCTCTTCTAAGTGGCAAGGTGCTGCAGTTTTCAATTGCTCAAGAGAACAAAATTGGAAAGTTTCAACAGTAAGAAACATATATCAAGTCACTTTTTCTTTTCCCTCTTTTCCAGACTGGACTTTGGTTTGCATCCATAACATTTTTTTAGTTTCAAAGATTAATATTGCTTGATGTTATCAGGCAATAAGAGTGTGGCTGGCTTATAAGAGTCTACACATATAAACAAGGAATGGTACCAGAGATTATACTTCCTAAGATGGCATCTAATGGCATCTATGGCTATTGTTTATTGTGATGAAAGCAGCAATTTTTGAAGCAGTTTTATTACTTGGCATTATTAATTTTGACACTTGTACCTGTAATTTTTCCCTGCATCCCTATTTTCAGATGTTTTTACAGGTAAATATAAGAGGAAAGAAGACAGTTTTTAAGGGGAATGTCACCTTTGTCCATTAAAGCCAAAAGGAAAAAAAAAACCTTAATTAAAAATCTTTCCCCAGATTTCTCTTCTTGCCAAAAGGACAGCGTGACATAGCATGAATAAATTCTTATCTAAGCTATAGTCTGCCAATAAAATTCCAATTTAATGGACACTGAAGCAAGAAGATATCAAAGCTAAGGTTGTAGCTCATTTGTTTTGTCAAGCAGTGGTTGAAAGTGCTTAGGATATCTTTGAATTGTAATCAATGTCCTTTTCTCTTACAAATACACGTCTTTTTTTTTTTCTTGTGGTTACAACTATTTGGCCATTAATTGATTTTTTTAAAGCTTGGTTAATTATAATTTGACTGTAAATGGAGCAAGTTTAGCCTGAGATAGAGAGAGGCTCTTCAGTTAAACAGGAGAAAATGGAGAAAGAAAAGACTTTTTGGAAAAGAGGTGTGTTCATCATCAGGAGAAGGGGTCTAGAAAGAGGAAAAGAAATTAAGGGAACTCTCAGTTCACATTTGAAATTTTTATAAATTAGGACTTTCTCCTTACAGTTGGGACTCTGAAAAAGCAAACACACACACATGCACAAATATTCTTTTTTCATATTAATCCAATGTGATTTTTCACCAATTAGTGGTAGGAACAGCACAGTTTTTTGTGGGAGAAGCTGATAGAAAATAGCAGGTGAAACAGAACAGTGAGAGAAAGGAATTGTGAGGGTACAGGTCATCTATCTGCAATGCCTGTCAATTATTCCTTAAATCACCTGGTCAAAAAGAAAATTAATAGGAATCATATCGAATAAAGTACAAGGTCTATTTCAGAAAATGGTTTTAAGGTCTTGTTCCAACTTATTGAAGGCAGAAGTGACATGATAACTGAGACAATGTGATAACAATTTTGCAATTTGGTCTTCCCCATTAATTGTATTTAGAGTAGATATATTTGTGTCCATTCTCTTCTCAGGCTGCTGAACCTTCAAATCACTATGATATCTAAATTTCCAGCTACCTTTGGGAGTCCTGAGAATACTGAAACTTTCCTTTCATATCCTTAAAGACATATCATATGATTTGCACCTATCCTGCTCTGGTATTTTTTCATAATTACTGTGTGCTGTTCAGAAACTCCCATGTTCGAATCTCTATATTTACATGGAGCTGAATTTTGTTCAGAGACCTCTTACGGTTCACTGAATTTGCTTACAACTCCCTTGGGAGCTTCTGAATAGGAGGAGGGCTGGGGGATGGCACCAATATCCTTCTTTGTAGACCCAAAAGAATGAAAGAATTTGATGTCACCAATGTAGAACCAAGTATTGCCTGTGTCAGGCAAGCCCTGAGTAGGCAATCTCTGCTTACAAGAAAAGGATTCAGCCAAATCCTTATCACTCTTCAGCAAGCACAGGGTAACTCAGGATACTCTTGGCTCAGTTAAGCCATCATGCCTGCCCTAGATCTGAGGGAAGGCTGAAGCCAGAATGGGTCTTCTCATTCTTGCCATATTTAAAATAAACTACATTTTGAAAAGATGAGTTGTAACGTTTGTTAAAAGGCTGTATTTGAGCTACTGAGCAGCAAAGGCTTTTTAATACTTTTTTTCCTCATTTTTTCCCTTGGAATTGTTAGCTAAGAACACACAACAAAGAGGAGATATAAAAAATCCTTCAACTTTTCTGTGAAGCAGCGGGGTTGCCAAAAATTCATGCTCAATCCACCCCCAAATAATCCTCAGTAGAGCAGTCTTATTATCACTGATCCCTGAGGACAACTGAGCTGAGAGTAAGGCAGAAGCTCCCCCTCCCTCAAGGTGTCTTTAGAAATTTCTCACTCACAAGAACTAGGTCTGTGTGACCAGAGGATGAAGACAAAATGCATGGCTTCATTTGGCTCCACTCTATGGATCTTCCTAGCCCCAGGATTTGTTCTGCAGCCATTTAAATTAACATAGCATTAAAATATGAAGGATTATGTTCTATGGACTCATTAATACATTCCTCTGGTGCAACGGGAGTCAAGGGATGCTTGAACATTCAACCACCCGAGGCACGTATTAATGTGACTGACACCCCCTGCAATGTCTCAATACATTGAAATAAGACTCCTACTGAATACAACTTTGCAATTTACATGCAATTTTTCAAATGAACCATGAAAGTATTTATCTTTTCGGTTCACCAAGTAGTTCTCAGGTTTGTGATGGGAGAAGAAGAAGTTTTCTCTATAAACCTGCTATTTGATTGTAACATTTTCCTCATTCATGTGTTCTTCCTTTCTGTCATAATTTTCTTGCCTAACTCCATGAATTTAGGAAAATAAACTATGATACTTCAGGATTTTCATTTTTTTCCCCATGATGACTTTGTCTCGCTGCAGCACTCAACAGCCTTTCAAGGCAGGCTGAGATGCTTTCAGGCTTGTTTATTGTTAGAAAGCCAAATGGAAAGCTGATCACTGTTCCCCATTCACATTTGTTTTTTTTTTAATTCAAGCAACCCCACAGTTGTGTTGGTAAATATAAACAGTCGTAAAAGTGACTGGCCACCTCTGAATGGCTAATAAGCCTACAAGCAGTGGAGGATGCAAAAATTTGGAACCAAAAGATGCCAGCTGTAACCTGCACTTACCTACAGATCATTAGGTGGCAGTCTTCCCTCTGGCTTAGCCGCCAGAAAGACCAGAAAATGAAGTCTGGTTTTGGAGTAGCCATTGTTTTAAAACTGCTAGGATACAAAATGGAGACTATTGGGATGTATAATCATTAAAAATGTGCAACAAATTTTGAAAAAATAATGTTTTTTGGTTTTTGGAACAATAACTTGACCACATTCAGTTAGAAAGATTCTCTATGTTTAGACATATTATTGTGGCCTCAGCTCTTGTGGGTGCGTATCATGTAACAGACAAATATGTAACACAGGAAGTATAAAAAAGCATGGCTGCATCTTAAAGCCATTAAGTACCAACTTTTAAATGTGCCTACTGTGACATTCATGTTCAATTTCTCTTGTTCTAAACAAGCAAGAATATCCTCCCACAAAAAAAAAAAATAAAAAGTTTATTTCTAAAAACCCAAAGATATTTGAAGAAAAGTTGAATATATTTCAACAAAAAGTTGAATATATTTCTGAAGTCAGTTTAACACACTTGTGCATGCATTTTTCTCTACACACACGTATGTACAGAGCAAACTGATTACTGTGAGTCAAAATTTTTATTTCAGTATGGCATATTTTAAAGCTTGAGTAAAAGAACCTATCTTCTCCTAGTCCTTAGGAGGTAAAACAGATTATCCCCATTTTGTAGAGTGCTTAAGCATTTTAGCAGTGTTCAGTCAGATAGTTTGTAGCAAGGCCAGGGATGGAAGCAGATCTAAGTCTTCAGGTCTCTCCTTATCTGTTATTTCTAAGACAAGAAAGCCTGCAGTGCCCTCTCTAAGATGTTATTTAAGTAGAATTTGATATCACTTGAACTTTAAATCTATATTTGACACCCTACCTATGTTCAGAGTAGTTTTATCCAAGGCTGAGAAAGAGAGCTCACTTGCTGTGATTTGCTATAAGTGCTGAGATTTACAACTTTCTTAAGTTTAAAATTCAGTGGAAGGTGAGAAGTGCTTTTTTTTTTTTTTTCTAACTAAATCTTGGACCTTTATCTGTGAATGCAAAAGGCAGGAGATCTTGAGTCTTCTGGTAAATTCTAGTGCTGTGTTTCTGTGTGAAGAAAGTTTTCCAGTAAGTTTGAAGTTTGTGTTCCGTAATCACCTCTTATCCTGCTCTGCAACACAATCTCTTTGCATCTAGAAGACTTCATGGCACACAGCATCATGCTTTAATGTTCCCTTGGGTTCACTTTGGCCTTTTTAGCTTTGTGGTGCTGTAAATTACACTAGAGAGTTCATGGACTGAGAATTATCACCTGATTGAAAGAGGGTACTGGAACATCTCTTTTCAACAGAGACAGAAAGCTACAAGTTCAGCTTCAGAGGAAAGTGGGATAGGACAGCAAAAATTAATTGGTACGAATGAATAAAAAGCTGAAAGACATCCCAAGCCTGGTGATATTTTTGCACTTGGCTTCTCTCATGCTGCATTGTTACTTGTGATACAAATACTCGAAGAAACATGAAACCTTTGGTAGAATTAATGTCTTGGTCTACTTTTAAATGTTTTTATTCCACCATGAGTCTCTTAATGAAGTCAAAAAGCTGTGGCACTGTTTGCAAGTTTGAGGCAAATGTAGAACTTAAAGATTTCTGGCTTTCATTACACGCTGAAAATATTTAGCCACGTCTCTCTACGTTTCAAAATAATGAAGGTGAGAACCTACCCTTTTGCCATCAACAGGTGCTCATTTTGCAAACAGCTGCTTCAGTTTAAGTCTTTAACACCATCCATATGCCTATCATCTTCAGCTGTGATGGGAGAAGGATCACAGGAGCAGTTTGTAACCTCATTTACATGAAGGCAGCCGGTTCAGTTTTTATACTAAAAAGCTAATTTGATTATTTTGCTTGATTTTGTCTGAACTACTCACAAAAGTTTTTGTGCCAGCAAAGGTATAGAGGAAGAACATCCTGTAGTCCATGGTGTATACAAATAGAAGTAGTAGCTTTAATCAGCCCTATATCTTCAGTAAAATATCTGTTTGCTGAATTATTTATCCTTTTTTGTTATTTCTCTGACGGCAGATTGGGAAAGTAACAACTTATCTTCACTGAAAAATTGAAATTTTTCCTTCAAGGGTAAGGTAATNTGGCAGATTGGGAAAGTAACAACTGACTGAAAAATGAAGTTTTTTATCTTGACTGAAAAATTGAAGTTTTTCCTTCAAGGGTAAGGTAATAAGTAAATGTTGAGAAATGTGAATACATTGCTTTAATATATGTGAAATTGTCAGAGAAGACATCTGCTTGGGTTTTAATTAATGTAATGCCTAATGATATAATTTTGTTTTTAATGGAGAAATTTTAACAATTTTTAAACTACTGTAAATAAACCTTTAAGTAACAATGAACCTTTGGCATGCTTGATTGTCTACCCATTATCTCAGAGCTCTTTTATGACAACACATCTTCAGCCAGTTTTATAAAAGTATGTAAAATAAAGAAAACTTTTCAAGGCAAGCCTATACAGACGTATCTGGTTTTTAGAAGGTTTTATTGCTTTGGGTTTTGCTTTGTTTTAGTGTTTATTTTTGTTGGGATATGTATTTGTTTTTTTATTGGTGTTTTTTTCATCAAACGTATTCTTGAAGTTATAGGACACCCAGTATCCAAAGGCAAAACCACTCCATTGGTTCTAATGCTTCTTGAAATGAAATTATATGGGCTTAATGTTAAAAGGGTGAAATAAAGTCTGAAAAGAGTCAAAAGAATGCATAGAATAAAATACTAGATGCCTTTTCTTTTTACTTTGTCTACTGTTAGACACTGAGCTGTTTTCCAAAATGACATATCACTGAATTTATGAGTGTCAGTTGTGCTCCCTGTCAGCAACATGAGACAGCAAGCAGGAAATATCTTTTTTCTTACTGGTTAAACTAATTAGAATTAGCCTGATTGAAATGTCATTTATATACACCTTGTACAATGCAATTTTGGGAACTGATGCATGGTTAAAAATCATGGCTATGGTACCACTAAATTCAGTAACATGAGACCCTGGTTATTCAGTGTACACCAGTGGTTTTAGTGGTTTCCTCTACAAAAACTGTGAGCTTATTTTTTTGTTAATAGGAGAAGCAAACAGTATTAAGGGAAAAATGTTTGTCTTTGGGGAAACACCATTAAGTTTGTTCATATGTGGTAAATATTTCAGGTTTTTTTTTCCTTAAGAGCATATTAAAATATACTTTTTTATTTCTGCACCATTTTTTTCATAAAGATACTTGAAGTTGTGTTCTAGATGAAATTAGGCTGCAATCTGACTAGAGTTACTAAATCCCTGATGTTTAATCCATGGATACAAAGGCTTTTCCTCATTCACATTAGGAAGAACATTTTTTTTTTAATTATGGAAGGTTTTCAGAAATAGTCATAAAGAGACCTTCTTTGCTAAAAATATTACTACATGAAGCAATAAAGAAAAAAGTTTGTCTTAGGGTTACACATACATGTATATTTATGCCTTCAGTTTGTATGTATACACAGGCTTGGCATCTCCTTTTGAAAGCAAGGAAAAGAAAAAATGGGGTAAAAAAGAGAAGTACTGCCTGCTTGTCATGTCATCTTTTCTCCCAGCCAGAGGAGTATGATAGTTCCTGTATTTGCCATATATTTTAAAATACGATAAATAAAGTTCTCAAGCTTTTAGGAAGAAAAATAAAAGATATTATTTAGTGAATATAACATAAATAATCTGTAGCAGAAAGGTAATTAAGCTTTGCTCTCATTGACCAGGGTTTTTAATTGGTATGTTTAACTGTATTTCATAGAAGTATTTAGCACAAAGTATCCTGACTAGCAATAGATCATTTAGACATTCCAATGCTTTTATCAGCTTGAAAACAATGCTGGTCTAGTTCTGAAAAAAAGTTCTTCTCTGGTTCTTCATCCGATTGTTTCTTTGAGAATGGTTGGAACCTGTATTCACTCAAAATTTCCATGAAACTTTTATATTGCTAATGTTCAAAATAGTCTCTCAAATATATGTGCTGAAAGCAAACTACAAAAGGCAAGATTTGGCTGCCTTCACCTGACTGAATATTTACTCTATAAAACATTTTTGTAAATTTGGTGAAATTATACAATGGCCAACATTATTTCAGGGAATAGAGGTTGTAGAAATTCAAAATGAAGAGGGATGTGCAGCTTTAGGTACAAAATGTTCACAAGTGGCCTTTTTCATCTTTCTTATTTAATTTGAAAGAGAGAAAACATAAAATAATTCTGTAGAAATATAGCAAGAAAGTTTTGATTACTTAATTATACATTTACAATGTAAAAAAACCAAATGCAATTGTGATATATTTTCATTTTTCAGAAATGCAATATTGACTGTAGCCTGATCTTCCACCCCCTGGCCCCATAAAAGAATATTCAGCTTCCAGCTCAGAGTTAATTAAATTCCTGTACTTTTTGTTTGTATCAAGGCATAAATGAACATGAGAAAAGAGAAATACATACATTTACATTTAGCATAAAAATATGATAATTCTGTTTTTCTGAAAGATTTCTTGGAGCAATTTTCAGATCTGTCATTATATACCATTTCTCATTAAGCCAAGTTAGCCCTCCATGCTTCCCATTCCTTCCATGTTTGAAGTATAATATGCCAGAATGTTTCATTACACAGAATCGTTTCTTAAAGCAATCATGGTAAATTATGGACCTCCTCAATCTTCCACCAAAGAGAAAAAAAAAACAAGAAAGGAAAGATTACAGTTCCTGCCAGGGATCTGACTAAGTCTCCAGCTGTTAGGACAGATGGAAAATTCTGTAAGTCTTTACATGGTTGTCCAAAGAATTGTAAATTTGTAGTCAACTTTTCATATTTCCTTATTCAGCTATCCTTAAATGAAAAAAATAAAAAGGCAAAAAGATGGATATTTGGGGGTTTTTTTTCCATGTCATTGTGGTAGATGAAGGAGAATATTAAAACTATATATAAGTCCTTTACCTTAAGATGTCTATTGTTAGTTTTTAAATTAAATTTTTTCTAATAAAGCTCAATTTGGGCTTTACATATAGCAAACAGAAATTGGCTTTAATTGAGTAGTTCAAAAATTTATCTGATGAAGATATATTCCACTGGAAAAATTTCTGGTCTAATGCATCAACAATGTGTTTCTAGAAACTATTTCTGCTGGAAAACAAAAGAAATAACAGAAACATGACAGGAGATAAAACAGAAAAATGAAACAGCTTCTACATTCCACCTCATTGTGAAATATTAGTTGTGTATTGGTCTGCAAGTTGCTTTGTATAAATATCCAAAAATGCTCAGAATCTAACATCAGCTTTTGTTTATAATTCTCATTACAGGTTCTTTTGTCTAAAAAGACTCTTGACTTAATAATGCTGAAAATAAAAAAGAGAATGCATGTTCTTCTCAGAAAAAATAAAGAAAATCTTGCAGTTAGTGTATTGTGACATGCTAGCAAGGATACTTCTCTGTTGATTTTCTATGTGTTTTTATTGGAAGTGTGATTTATGGGGGGGGTTGTGGAAAAAAGGGGAAAATGTCCTGACTAAAATTTGTTTAAGAGATCAGGCACTTAAAATATTATTTCTGCTTAGTATATAAACATGTTTTTGATGTGTGCTCTTTTCTGGTCATTTCATTCTCAAGTATTTTACTGAATATCCCAAATAACTTGAAGTTGGATAAAGAAGGTTTGCTTTAAGACCATGTTTTTAGTCTAACAGGTAGGTTTTTATGGTATGAACTTGTGTCAAAAGAGGTTTAGGTTGGATATCAGGAAAAGGTTCTTCCTCCAGGGGTTGGTTGGGCCCTGGAACACTCCCCAGGGAAGTGTCACAGCACCAAGTCTGAAGTGTTTGGACACAGGGTGTGACTCTTAGGATGTCCTGTGCAGGGCCAGGAGTTGGACTTTGATCCTTATGAGGTCAATTCCAACTCAACGCATTCTGAGATTTGTTTAATTTTAGACCATCTGTTCATGTACTGGGCACTTAAGTTTTATTTCTGAGAATAGAAATTCATAGATCCTACTTTATAGGCCAATTTACTGGACATGAATTTTCCTTGTATCTTTAAAGTCAGTCTAAGGTCATTAGTTTAGACTTTGGTATTTGGTTTCATTGGCTATTCTGCCCCCTCTGATAAAGGAAACAATCACTCCTAAGTGATTTCCCTTAAAAAATTTCAATGTTGCCCCCATGTTCCTAAGAACCTTTAACCAAGGCTCATTTCTACCTTTTTTCGTGTTATGTTTCACTTTGTTTCATTGGAAATTGTTGCCAGACCAACACTAAACCCAAGAATTAGTACCCCCATTAAGTGGTACCATCTAAGTGTTCGAGGCCAGGTTGCAGGAGGCTCAGAGTTGCCTGCACTAGTGACAGTTCTTCCTGCTCATGGCAGGCAGATTGGAGGTAGATGATCTTTAAAGTTCCTTCCAACCCAAACCATTCGAGGACTCTACCACTGTATAATGGCTGTAAAATTTGTCAGCCTAGTCTGAGGAAGTCCAGATTTCTTACAAAAACATTACTGTGGGTATATAGTGTCTCTGCTGCTTTCTGATAGTGAAGACTCTTTCTGTAAATTACTTTGCCTGATGATTTTTTTCCTCCCTTTTATAATATGTGCTGTATCTACTCTGCTCATCTTTCCCCATTTTTCACCACAACAGAATTTCTGCATGTAAGGGAGCATGAAGTGCACTGCTACAGAAATCCATCCACTAACTGGAACTTCTTTCACTCTGCGTTATCCATTCCTAATTCCCTCAGGTCAAATATATAAACTTCAAATTCTTTAAGTCTTAAAAAACCCCAAATGGTTTATATAACTTTAGTTATTAACTCCAGAGCAAATCTGAGTACAGAATGGGCTCCTGGAGGTCACCTTGTCCTCCACCTGCTCAGGCAGGGCCACTTAGATCTGATTCCCTGGGACAGTGCAGAGAATTTTGAGTATCTCCAATGACAGAGACTCCACAACCTCCCTCGAGCAACCTGTTCCAGGGCTCAGTCACCCTCACAGGGTGACAGGATGATTACTACATGTCTAGAATACTGAAGATTTGAATGTAACCTATTAAAAACATGTGGAGAATGTAATCAATTAAAAAGACATTAATTAATAATGGAATAATAACAAAACAATAGCAACAACAACAACAACAACAACAATAATGATAATAATAAAGAGAAAAAAAAAAAAAATCCAATACATACCTAAATAAATTAAACTTTACTCATGATCAGTCACCTCTGGGGTCTCGCTGGGTGTTTATGTCATAGATAGCAGTCTGGAAAAGTAACCATATCTGCCCTAATAAATTGCATAATTTAAGAGAAAAAAAAAAAAAAAAAAAAAAAGAAAAATAAAATTAACCCAAAATCTTTGTATATGTGTCCAGGAAGTCTACCTCACTGTCAGATTTAGCAGGCTGTAATTCAAATATTAACATATTAAAATAAACTTATTTTCAAATATCAAGTTTGAACATGTCAGTAAAATATCTTTTGGACTATCTTGGACTATCTGCAGCAAGCTCAAAACCTATAGTCCTTAAGGATTTTAGTTGTACCTCAGTTTGGAACCTCTTGAAGGTTTATACACCTTCACTATTTTTGTGAATAAATTACACAAAACGTTTTTTTGAGATTATAAAAGGGAAAGAAAAGAAATATTTTATAATTAAAATCTTACCATTTCTTTTCAGAATCACAGAATCTTCCAAGTGTTCTTCATATACCTTCTCCATGATTACAAAATATAAAGCAATCTGTTTCTTGAAACATTAAAAATTCTCTATTAAATCACATCAAGATTTCTGTATTTGATTAATTATTGTAGACAAGAAAAAGAGGTGCTATAGAAATGCAGCCTCATCTTAAGCAGCACAGCTCAAGTCCCAGCAATGCTCAGAATCAGGAAGATGCATCCCTTTGATTCTGGAATGTGCCTGTTTTGCTCTCTCCTTCCTTGTTTCTTGCTGACCAGTGAATATAATGAGTTTTGATAAAAATAGAAGAGGAGAGGCTTCTTGTTGAATTCAGAGTTTTCATGGCATCCTCCCAACCTCTTTGTCTTATATACAGGAGAAAGAAAGGTGCACCAGTGTTGTACCAGACTTGCTGCAGAATTAGCTTTTCTCACTCTCTTGTTATTTCAACACCTTCTTAAGGTTAACATTTTGCCTGTAGCATGGGCACACTTTCAGGAAACTCTGTAAATGTGGTGGAAAAATGTGAGAATGGGAAAGAAATAGTTCTCTTTAGTTCTAATAAAGTCCCCAGCACATGAATGAATGAGTAGTTTGCTTAATTTTGCTTTACTTGATTTTTAGTAGGCATTTTTCTTGCAAAAAGTTTTCAAAGTATCTCAAAAGTGAAAGAAACGGGAAAAAAAATCACCTCTTTATTAGCTATTTCTTACTCTCAAGACTTCATTAGGAACTGGAAATCTATTTCCAGTGAGTACAAACAACCTTACTTTTATATGGAACCTTTTATCTTTGGGGGAAAAAAGTCCTTGAGAGTGAAGGAGAATACAAAACTTAAAGCATTTCTTTAAAGTATCCTTCTTTATGTTATGTGAAGGTGATTGAAATTTTTCTAAAGGGAGGAAGATGCTGAAGTATTGTCAATTTTTTTAACCAATTGGAAATAATGTGTTTTTCTACCTAAATGTTTCCATAAACCCACTTGTCATGTTTGTATGTAGGTCTACATAAGCCAATTCTTTTTTATTACAGATGAGGAGAAAACTAATACTTGTTCTACTTGAGTATGTTTAATGGAATTAATCCCTCTAGTGCTTGATATAGTTTTGGAGGGATCTATTGTCTAGGCTGTTTAGCATAATTGAAATGGTACAGTGTTAATACTTGAAAAAAAAGATAATAAAAACCAACATATTAAGACCCTATTTATTGCATTTCCCTTGGAAGGAGCATATTGGAAAATTATGAAAGTGTCAAGGACAGGAAAACAATATTAAAACAAACAAACAAAAATAAAAAGACAGAAAAAGTCTTGGGAGCCTCAGTGAAGACCAAATCAAGAACTTTCTCTTGTTAGTGCTCAATATTCCAAACAATCTGAAATACTTGTTTTGATGGTATAAGCAAAAAAGTCTGAAGTGCTAAGTCAGAGAGACTTGATTACTACATACTGGAAAAGCTATTCTAATTTTAAAAGAGTGAGAATTGACTAAATGACAATTAAATCTAGTGCTAAAAAACCCTTGTACACATGTTTAGTAGACCTGGAAAAAAGGGCTTTCTGTCCAAGAGGAAGGTTTTGGGGTTTCTTTTAAAATTATCTAAGCCAAACTTAGAAAAAACATTACTAACATTTCAATGTTAGGTTTAATGTGTTCCCTTGACACTAGGTAATTAATCAAGGTGAGGACTCTTAAATATTGCCTAGATTAAAACCTAATATGCAAGCAAGGGGCCAGCATAAAAATAGTTTCAAATGCATTTCAAAGAGCCATTTCAAATTCTCTGCAGTTCCACTGCAGAGACTAATACAAAGAAGTAAGAAGTTAACATAAAAAATGCAAATTATTGAATCCTTTAGAGAAATCACTTTTTTCCCCAGGTTTGTGATCACTGGAGTTACTAGAAATTTATTTTTGGTTTTCAAAAGAGTTCAGATTTGGGCAATACTGCTCTACTGCCCATGGAGGTCTTTGTAGAATTTTACTGTGATAATGTAGAATTTTACTACACAAAAAGGTTGTAGAACTGCATTGGGAAGAAATTTGTTCTCTGTGGCTCTATTCTGCATCTCTAGTACACACTGATATACAATAATGCAGACTATTACTTGACTAAGAAAGCACATTCACTGGGAATAGATTAGAAAGGGAAGTGAAACCAAGTGGAAGAGAGCTGTATAAAGAAATACTCACATAGCCCTATCTGCACAATTTTGGGAAAAGTCTTGTGCTTGAAAATGTACTGCTGAATTTTCATAATGATTGGGAAAGATGCTAAATGCTCTTTCAAATCCATGCCATAATAGCTGTAACAGGATGCAGTTTCTAATATCAGAATGTCTGTTTGAATGCATCATTGCCACCATTTATCAGTCCTCTGAAAGCCCCACACCAAAATTGCAAATAGTTTGATTGAAGCAAATGATTTAAAGTATAAAACCATGATCTAATTGAAATGCTATATCCTCTCAAACTATGTCAAGATGTGTTCATAGAGTCCAACACTGCTGTGTCTCTGCTGAACAGGTACACAGGCATAGAGCAACGATAAGCAAAGGTGTTACTCCCTCCCTAGACTGATGTATGTAGGCATTTACCATTGCCATTGGCTAACTCGTAGATAAAAGGCAAATTGAGAGCCTCATTTATTCCATATTGTTCATTCAGTCCTTTAGAGTTTAATTTGAGCTTATTTAATAAGGACCATCTCCATGTTCAAGGGTTCTTATCCTTTCATATGGAAGTCTGCCTTTAATTCACAATTTTTCTCACCCACCTTTGTGTGGCTTTAGCAGCAAAGGATGTTCATGGAAAGATACAGACATCCAAAGTGAATAACTTGAGACAGAGGACACGAATTAATAATTCACATCATTTTGTGTCTTACTGATGGTGAATCTTCAGCATTCTAATGAAGTCCAAGTTGTCATCCAGAAACAAATACAACAACAAAACCCCCAGAGATTAATTCCTGTATGTTAAAAAAAAAAAAACAAACACACAAAAACCCCTTTAATTCAATTTCATGTTCTTATGGTCTTATTCATAGGGCCATAAGTCTTGATTAAACAATTTTTAATGTAATTTATATTCAAATCATCTATGTCTCAATCTCCTAAGCTAAGAAATGTTTACCATTCCTTCTAAATGTCATTAATCACCTTTGCAATATTGAAATATTGTTTTTTTGTTTAGCTTTTGAACAGCCACACTAACTTTGTCCCCCCCCAGAGGATTTCCCATAATGAACCTGTATTTATTGTCTTTTGAAGGGCTTTCACTTGGTGGAAGTATGAGACACAAGCCTGTGTTGTAATCCTCACTAATATATTTTATAGTCTTATTTACTTGTGTTTTGGAGAAGGTCTGAATTGGGAATGTTCTCTTTCCACGTGAGGTGAACCCTGAATCACAAAATTGAATTAACACTTGTAAGTTCTCTCTTTTCCTTGTACCATCAGCTTTGCTTAAAGACTTTTACAAATGGCAGTCATAACTGCACATCCCCTTCCTTCATCTGTGCTTTGGCCTCTTGTTATCCTAACATTTCCAGAGAAATTTGTGAACCCCTTTCAGGTTCATTCTTTCTATGGATCATTCTGTACTGATCACATATGTACCTCTTGATCCCCTCATTACTGTGTCTGCCCTTACATTTCTGGACAAGAATTTAAGAGAAATAGCTCCCCTGATCATTGTTTGGATGGCATTTAAAAATGAAGAAAAAAATAAACCCCTGCCTTTCAAGAGAATGTTCCAGGTTCTAAACCTGGCAACTTCATTTGAGTCAACCTGAATTATGGTGATTGAATGCAGCAGAGCATTCACTGGCAGATGAGAGACACTGCAACATGATATTAGAAACAATCACTGAAGGCTTTGGGTGAATAAGTCAATGAAGCTGACCCAATTTTATTTTAAGAACATCTCCTTTCTGATCCCCTGAAAGGCATCATCTTGCCTCTAGGTCTTTGTAGAAAGCAAACATATTCACACTTAGATTTGCAGTTAGCTGCTAATGTTTTCAAAACATTATTTTTGCAACTTTTTTCCACACCAAGATTTTAAGGCAGAAAAAGGTTTAATTGGGATATTGGAAATAATGTTCCTGTTTTTAATTAAACAGAGAACTAAATGTTGAAGCCCTTACAATACGTATTTTCAAGCAGGTAGTTTCTGAACAGAATTTGGCTTTGTTCCTGTTTGTTGAAATGCTGAGCTCATAAACCCTGAAACAATTAGTTGGACTACAAATTAAGTAAGAATCTCTTTCCATTATTGCAGATAATTCTTAAATGCCAGCTCAACACGAATGAAATTGGCTGGTAGCACACCTGTTGCAGACAGTGATAAACTATCTTTCAGCCTTTTGCCTTGCTCAGTTAGGATTTAAGAAGCTGATTTGGCCAAGCCTGTTTAAAGCAATAACATCTTTTTTGCAGGAAAAACAGTACTTCATTCCACATTAGCAACAGCCTGTTTCACTGATTGTGAGGAGGAGAATACCAATGAGTTTTAAAAATACATTAGAAATGTTTTACTAGTCCTTAAAATAAAGCATTAAACTCAAGAGTTGCAATTTGCTCCCTTTCCAGCATTCATTGGGGTGGATGTTAAGAGGCTATTATTGTATGTAAAATGCTAATTCATGTGAATAGAGGTGATACACACAGGGTCTTTGTACAATATCACTCCTCACAAACATTGACAATTTGTTCAACATTTGGCAAGAACAGGAGCCTCTTCCCTTCATAAAGTGTTAATATTATTGTGTTTTCATAATTAGATTAAAAAATCCAGCAATAAATACAACTTTTGTGTGGTCTGATACTTAAAGTTACATGCTAAAATGTGTACTTATAAATCCAAAATCATTCCCTCTAATCCCCAGTGTCCCTGGTATTTTATCTCAAACCACATTACTCACTGTGTTTTTCAGTTTAAAAGGTGCAATGTTTAAATTGATTATTATGCACCTCTTTGCAAAATAAATTTCTACAATATTTGAAAGAGAAAAAGACAAAGAAGGCACAGAATATTAATACCTGAATTACTTTCAATTTGTAACTAGGACCCATGAGGCTGGATAGAAAAGCAAGGGTAGAAACCCTTTCTTCATGGTAGCTTTGAGAGTCATGTCATCTGTAAATTAAAAGCTCAGGTATGAATTTGATTTTTATGAAAAGGGCAATATTGAGGATAGTCAGTGTACTGGATCTCAGAAATAAATATCAGACCTAATCTATCTCTCATAAATGTAAATGGAAAGCTTCCACTTTATTTTAGGAGGAGATCTATCAGGCCCATGCCGCTAATTTCATTTTAGCCTCGAGCAATATTGGCCTGAAAGTTACCCCTGAGCACTGCAGAGCTCTATTGTGTAGCTGTAGGAGCTCTGAGACTTGAATGCACATATTTTTATCCATTTTGACACAGATAAATTTATGATTAGTCTCATACAGAAAACAGATTATCTGTAGGCTTTAGAGACCTGAATTCTTTGTTATGCAGGGTTATATCCCTTGGCAGAGAAATTTACTCCTCTTGTCTTTGGCATTTGTCACCTCTTGGTCACGGTTTTACCACAATTTTTATCTCTGATCCAGTGATTTTTACCTTCTCTTCATCTATGCATCTGACTTTGTCTCAGACTAGATGTCATTTTTTGTGACTAGGTAATGAAAGCTCAGCTGCCAGCTTTTATTAAAAGAAAATGCTCTCTCATATGTATTCTAGTATCCTGCAGCAAAGCAGACTTTTATTTCAGAATCACAGTAAGATGCACCTTTTTTTAATCCATCTCTCTAAGTCACGGAAGTATTCTATATTCCTTTCTGACAAAAAAGGGTTAAACTAAATGTACACCTTTAAGCAATGCCTGCTGCTTTAAGAAAGTCTAAGCTAGCATTCAGTGAGGGTAAATCATGCAAAGTCTTAGTTATTGAGCAGGTATTAATGAAATATGAGCTCAGTCAAAGAGCAAAAAAACCTCAAATTACTTGATTTTGAAACTTTAATACTAAACCAATCGGAAAAAATCTGAAGAAGGCTAAAAAGAGAAAATAAGAAGAAAGGGGACCCCCTACACAGGTGCTACATCAAGGGAACTACCTCTTCAAAAATTATGTGATTACGTCTCCTTTCAATCTAATCAGCACTCTTCTCACTCAGTGTATAATAATTCTATCACCTGATTTAACTTGCTGTGAACTGGGGAAGAACCAGTTCCATCTGTCAGCACAAAAAGGTTTTGGTTAATACTAAAGTATTTATTCAAAATTAAAAAAAAACAAAAAACCCAAACAAACCCAGAAATATGTTCCTATCTCACATCACTAGGTGTTCTGCCATTAATACAGAATGTAAAGGATTTCCTTTCTGTAACAGAGAGGTGATCAAATGAAGCTTAACAGCCAGATAAATAGACACACTTTCTGCTTTTTCTGCTTTTGTAAGAGAAACAGGTGGAAGAATCTTCTTTGAACTGAGCTCTGAAGGGGCTGCTGAGGGAAAACTTAATTTAGCAAACCCAAAATGAATTGAGAATGAACTAGACTGGAACATGTCATCATCTGTAAAGGCTCAATCATATTTCCGGGTTCGTGCAGAAGCAGAAACTGATGTGTCTAGAAATTTTTTAGAAACTTGAATGCATCAGGATGACTGTTCAAAGTCACTTCCTCCCTTGTGGTACCAAAGGGCTGCACATCATGCTGATGCCTGCTGGTGACAGAGATTCACGTTTCTGTTCTCCAGATGTAAAGGATCTGTAAACTCAACCTAACTTGCATTAGCAACTTCCATTCTTCTGCAACAACTTCTACACCACAGATTTCTGATAGCATAATCTAGCAAATTTAGTCCATTTGCAAGCAAAAGAAACAGTCTGGGCAATATATTTCACCTTCTGAGTGATAAATTTGCCAAGTTGAATTTCTCTGGTCTGCCTCAGTGGAGCTTTGATTAAATCAATTTGCTACATAAAGAGAGGAAGGGTCTTTGTCTCCTTCACTCAAGAGTATCTCTGAGTGAATAGTGCAGAGGAGATGTTATAATCTTTACGTTCCCTACTCCAGTCCTAATGTCTAATGCTCCTGCTTAAAGAGGAAAAAAAAATTCTACTTTCCATATTCATTTTTGCACTTGATGATTTGCTTTCTCATTTTAGCAAAGCACAGAGAACTCTCCTGATGAAAATCAGCCTAAATAAGACTGAATAAGTATAGTTGCCTGACAAACTGGTGAAGTTAGTTTAATTTTTGTCAAAACTAAACTCAAAAATCTATTCTGGCTGTCTGACTCAACAAATGACAGAAGTACATACTCAGATTTCCAAAATATCCGTTGCAGTAGGCAGTGGTTACTACATGCCAACAAAAAGCATTGGTATGTTCAGCTAGGATACAGGAAGGCTAGATTCTCTTTCCATTTTTCCTTAATTATTCATATGTGTTTTTTTCTAATGGACAGGAATAACCTTAAAAGACTATGTAAAAGGCTATGGCTCCACAGAGCTCTCCACAGCAACTCTTTTTTGTATGGATTAAAAGTGTTTATTGAGAAGATGCTTTTTCTGTTGTCAGAATGCCCAGTATAATGTAATTAAACTGGGAATTCAAGAGGAAGAGAATACCTTATGCCCCACAGTTTCAACAATCTAATTCCAGTAAATTTTTCGGCTGAGCCTTTTTGGCTCGCTGAAGTCAGGTTTACCAATAGATTCCAAGGAAGCATACTGGGTTTTAATAGCAGAGAACTGGAAATGAGTTAGCTGATACATGTTGTCCTGTGTTAATGTGACAACAAAGAATCGATCCCTGGAAGTCAGAAATGTTAGATTGTTGTAAAATGGATGAGGTTTTATACTGCTTCTTCTTTCTTTTTATTACTCTGTACTCATGCCATTGATCACTTTTGATAATGCTCAAAGTTACATCTACAAGTGATGGCAGAGCAGCAACTCCACTGCAGGATCTGTGTAAAAGAATGCAGTTCAAGTCAGCTATTGCTCCTTTTGTTTTCATCAGCTGTGGTAGTGGCTGAGATGAGGAAACCCTCCTCACTCTGGACACTTACATGAAAGATCATACATAATGACTTTCAATGCTAAAGTGATCTTCAGCTGTTTTTTGTTTCTGGCTAGAATTCTAAGAATTATTCTCCTGCCTTTTGCGTGCACTGGGCTACACGAGCTAACACTGACTGAACAACTTTTTGTCATGTATTGGTTCATTTAGGGGTCTTGGAACAGTGCAGCAGCAGAGAGGAAAGGGTCCTTTCAGCAGCTTTTATTTGGGACATACAAAGCCTCTTAAGAGTGAACTTGGCAGCTTGCATCTAATGTAAAATAATTGCATTTAACTATTATGCTGAGAGCAACAGAAGACTTTGAAGATTTCTACTTCACATTGAATCAGAGTCAATTGCAACCATGAAAAATTGATCTGTAGATATCCTGTATTCATTCTTAAAACAAACATCTAAGCCCTATTTCTTGTTGGGTTAAAAAGTAAAGAATTATGGGGTTGAGGAATCAATCACTTTTTGAGCTCAAATTTAAGAAAAAAATATTATTTACATTTAATGGTAAATGTAGTTTTAAAAAACAATGCAATGTAGATACACAAACCTGGAAAAACTGTGCTAATACAATTTATTATTAATAAAAATTACCCTTCAGGTTCGGGTAAACTTGTACATGTGCACACACATACTACTGAAAAAAAGATAAATTATCAGTTCAGGTAATTTTCAAAATATGTGTTTTTTCTACTAACAAACTTGTGCAAAAAAATAAGAATTTCCTTCTAGAGCAGATTATCACAACTTAAAGTAGTTCTCAGTAAGCCCAAGTCAGGTTCTTCCAGTCTGTCTATGAAGTTGTGCAGGCTGAAGGTGAGAACCTAGCCCTTGTATGGATGAACACTTAAAGTTTATAAAGGTTAACTTGGTGATCTAAGGCTAGCAACCTCAAAGGACTATTGCATGACAGAATACTTATCACATAGCTTTATGCTGCACTGCCAACCCTTCCTGATCTCTGGAATCTGATGGTGTTATTGCTGATGTTTTTTTGGTGGATTTCAGCTGCTCTCTGCATTACAGGAGCTCTGAGCAATTCCGTTGCCTTAGTTTCTCAAACATCTTCTGTTACATTAATAACTACAGGGGGAAAGACTACTCAGTAAGAGCCACCACAGCATTAGTTATCATTAGAATTGCATCGGAATATCATTAGCATTGCAGTCTGTGACTTTCAGATTGTATTTAAAAAGTGCTCAAAAGCCACAGTTTTCTTTTTTAGATCTGATTTCTCCTGCAGTCCAACAGCTCCCAGTATCTAAGATCTTACCCATGGAAATGTGGAAAAGAAAACAGTGTTGACCCAATGCTTTTTCCCTTATATGTCTATGCAGCACATTCTCTATTGCTTAAAAAAAAATAAAATCTAAAATAATGTAATTTACTTCTCTATAGAATTAAAAGTGGAAGCTTTAAAAATGCTTTTCTTATCTAGTGAAAAAATCCTTTGTATTTCTATCACACAACAGATATCTTCAAATATTCCCCTTAAATACTCTTACAGCATTTTTTTTTACTGTTAGCACTGTTATCCTCCTACTATCTCAAAAGTGAAATGGAATGTCCAAAAATGAATGGAAATTTCTCTCCTCTGCTGGAGAGCATTAAACACATGTATGCACATGCAATAGAATTCACTAAACCACATCTTGCTCGACTTTATTTTTTTTCTCCTATAGTTCTTTGTCTTCACATTCTAGGTCAATGGGAATCATTTTTGTTTTCTACAGTTGCAGCATCAGCCCAGTAAGTTGGTGGCTGGTAAAAGAAGCTGTTGTTATATTCTTTTCTCCCCAGAGCAAAATTTATTCATTTCTCCTGGCTGCTTTAAATTATCCACAGACAATACTGCAAGGATTAACATATTATCAATAGACAATACCATAAGGATTAACATAACTTTTCTTCCAAAAGTACATTAATCTCTGACCTAAATCCTTTCTGAAGTTCACAAGTGGTGCTCACAATATGTGTGCCCAGAGTGAGGGTACTTAGGAAATGTAAGTGATGTCAGACAGAAGGCAAAATACCTGATATTAGGCAGGGCCAATGACCAAAATGTGCTGTTATTGTACAGCTATTTGCCTTTCTCAAATTCTTGTATCTTTTACTGAATGCTTCTATGGTGTAGACTGGGGGTAAGTACATGTGCACTACTCACTCTGTTGCCTAACACAGGTTCCTAACACACCTCATATGTACAGTGGACAGAGCAAAGCATGCCCCCAGCTACAAAAGGCAGAGCATAAAGATCAGCTAAGTAGTATCTTCACCTTTAAGTAGCATGGAGGTATCTTCTGAGGTCACATCCTTCCACTCATCCCATAAAATCTTTTAGAAATTGTAGCCCTGACTGTAACACATGGGTGAAAACAGGAAGTGCAAAGGTTTGCCTGTGGTACAAGAGGGCTTCCACCATCAGGCCCAAAACTGAAGGAGAGGTAAAGGAAACTGAAGGGAGGGAGCATGATTCCTAGGTTTTCTAAGGAAAGACTGTGAAGATCAGACACAGAGACCCCACAAATCCTAGGGGAACAGGTGAAGGACTTCTAGTAGCCTCATCAGTGAAAATTACACAACACTGAATCAGCTGTCCTTAAAACTGACAAAAGGAGGACAGAACTGCTGAACCTGGTTTATAACCTACAAATACGAATCAGTGAAAGAAACTCTCTTTGCACCACCTTGTAAACTAAAGTAGACTCCTGCCTATGGGATCCAGGTTGGAAGAGCATTTTGGGATCGTGTAAAACCTTTTATGGCATGCCTTAAGGATTGTTTGGGGGAAGGAGGTACAAGGTACAAGAGGCACAAATATGAGAAAATAAAAGGAAAAGGGCAATAAAGGAACTAGTGATGCCCAAAAAGGTTCCTGGCAGCCCAGTTTATCCCACCTCTCACTGAATCTCATTTCCAATTGTTTTAAATGCTGTGCACGCTGTGTTTGTGATCTGTGAGCATGACCACAGAGGAGCAGCAAGTCGATTTGGCTGAGGGCTGTGAGGTGATGCCAAGTGCCAGTCTACAAGAGAGGCATGAGGCTGAAGGGACAGTGTGGCCCAGGCCAGCTGCTGCAGATGTGCAGCTCTAGGGACAGCAACTGGCTGCAGTGCAAGTGAGAGACCACAGAGTCCTCGGTGTGAGTGTGCATTAAGCATTCTTGATTCAAAGTGAAGCAGAAGGCTTCAAGGACTTCAGTTTCTCTCAATGTAACAGTTACATGCAGTCATTTGATATCAGATCCAGCAGCCAAATTTACTCTTAGAGGCTCCATGTCCATCAAAACTGCTAGAAGGGATTTTCTCTCTCAGCTACTCTTTTGCAAATCTTATATGAACAATCAGATAGGGGTGGAAAATACCCTCTGTATCCCAAAATCCCCTGGGTCTCGGTACCTCTAGCAATAACAAGCCTATACAATTACATCAAAGGGTAGTGCTGGGGAAAACCAAACCTCCAGGCTTCCAGCTGATACAATGCCATCAATGTAATTATTCTACTTGAGGCACTGATTCAGCAATGCACTTAAATATACTGCAAAAATTAAGCAAAGGTTAAACTGGAATGTGCGTCAAATCATAAAGGAAATGTTAATCTTATAATGGTTTATGCATATATTTGTGCTTGGGATGGACATCCAGCTTGCCTCCAGTAAACCTTCGTCTGGAGTGTTATCTATCCTAAAATCCTTTAGAGTGTTAAATCTGGGATATTTTTCACAGAGCAGTGTGAAATATAATGAAAAATACCTTCATTATAAAAAATAGTGAATTACACCTGAGTGATTTTTAGGCTTTAAACATCTGAGACATTTCTTAGCTGCCAGGTCTATTGTACTGTTTTACTGCCCTTTGGAATCTTGCTGATATTTTTTAACACTCATTTTTATTTTATATTTTAAAAGGAATTTTTTGCAGTTCTTACAACTAAAAAATAGTATAATATAAGTAAAGGCAAGACTTGGTAGAGCACCCAGGGCTTTCATATTAGCCTGATAAGATTGGTTACTTTCAGAGCGTTTTTGAGTTTTGAATCTAAATGTTCAGGTCAGATATTCCAGTGCAATCATTGAGACTATGTATGCTTAAAGATGTGACACTTGATACTTTGCCAGGGAAATATTCCTTTTCTCCAAGGACCTTTCTGTGAAAGGAGTCTTGGTTTTGAGATACAGTATGTTAATAAATAAAGATATTAAAATCCAGTGCTGATGTGGTTGTTATTCAGCTTTGGGGAGAAAAAGTATCTGAAGCTAGAAGCAAGATCTCTGTCATTTTTCACCAACCAGATCTAAAGCATAGGTATTACCCCTCTCCAAATCATAACATACTACCAGTGAGTTGTGTCCTTTCCTGGATGCCAGAGGTTAACCACGATGTTCTCACTCAACTCCTCTCCACCTGCACACACAACATATATATATATATATATATATATATATTTGTATGTATGTATACACACACAGAAAAAAACTAAAATCAGACTACATTTAAAGAAAAAAAATACCTCTGCTAGTTCTTCTGCAAATACTCACATTACATTTCTATATTTTATGTAGAGTCTGCTCAGATTGAAATAAGATGCTCTTTAACTTTGCAAAAAGCTCTAACAAATAGACACAGCTTGAAGTACACAGCAATATAAGGAATATCTCATACACTGATCACAAGATAAAATATCATCATTTAGAGGTAGGAGACCTGCATAGGAGTCAACTGATTAAAGCAAAAAGACAAAACAGTTCTAAAACATAATTGCTTTCAATAATTTCCCAAAATGAGCAGAAGTCAGGAGAGGTGGACATTTGATAGAAACAACTCAGTAGCCTGGAGAATAGCCTTAATTAAATGGTTTTTATTTAATATTTTGTACTAGGGGGCAGGGGGAAAAAGTTATTGCTTCTTACTCAACATCAAATAATTTCCAGGCATCTAATCTTTTGTAACAGAATTGTTCAATTTGCGACTGTGATATGACCTTGGCCTTTTGCAATTACCTAATTTTTCCAGACACAATGAATGCTTGCTATTCACATTAATACAGTGTTTCAGAAAAGAAAAAAAAAATAGCAAAATAAAACTTACCAGAGCATTTAATAACATAATTTCTTCATTAAGCAATAAAACCTATTCATGGCCATTTGGTCAGATTAGAAAGAGTTCACTAGGGCAATTGCTATGATCAGCACTCAGGACACTCACCCAGGACTGTCCTTAGCTGATGGATTGCAGGAGTGCTAAAAGTCTGACAAACATCTT
>VYXF01009498.1:121764-173670 GCA_013397295.1 Polioptila caerulea
ATATATATATATATATATTTGTATGTATGTATACACACACAGAAAAAAACTAAAATCAGACTACATTTAAAGAAAAAAAATACCTCTGCTAGTTCTTCTGCAAATACTCACATTACATTTCTATATTTTATGTAGAGTCTGCTCAGATTGAAATAAGATGCTCTTTAACTTTGCAAAAAGCTCTAACAAATAGACACAGCTTGAAGTACACAGCAATATAAGGAATATCTCATACACTGATCACAAGATAAAATATCATCATTTAGAGGTAGGAGACCTGCATAGGAGTCAACTGATTAAAGCAAAAAGACAAAACAGTTCTAAAACATAATTGCTTTCAATAATTTCCCAAAATGAGCAGAAGTCAGGAGAGGTGGACATTTGATAGAAACAACTCAGTAGCCTGGAGAATAGCCTTAATTAAATGGTTTTTATTTAATATTTTGTACTAGGGGGCAGGGGGAAAAAGTTATTGCTTCTTACTCAACATCAAATAATTTCCAGGCATCTAATCTTTTGTAACAGAATTGTTCAATTTGCGACTGTGATATGACCTTGGCCTTTTGCAATTACCTAATTTTTCCAGACACAATGAATGCTTGCTATTCACATTAATACAGTGTTTCAGAAAAGAAAAAAAAATAGCAAAATAAAACTTACCAGAGCATTTAATAACATAATTTCTTCATTAAGCAATAAAACCTATTCATGGCCATTTGGTCAGATTAGAAAGAGTTCACTAGGGCAATTGCTATGATCAGCACTCAGGACACTCACCCAGGACTGTCCTTAGCTGATGGATTGCAGGAGTGCTAAAAGTCTGACAAACATCTTGCTATCAAATCCATCTGCAGCAAGGCAGCTCCCAAACAAATTATTGTAACAGTTTATGTTGTCATCTTCCACTCTCACTTTTAAAGCTGCTCAGGGAAGAGTGGAAACACCCAGATTCCTTCAGGTTAAAAGCAGTATGATTTCAAGGGCAGAGAAAAATCTATTTATTCTCCTGTCCTTTCTCATTTAATGCAGTGAAACTGTTCACAGAGAAGAAGCAGGATGGAGACATATAGAATCTCAATGTAGAAAATAATTAAAAAAAACTAAGGTGATAAGTTTATCTTTTCCTCTGAAACTGTAGAGTAACATATGCAGAATGCAGTAACGATTTCCAGAGTGAAAACTTTCACACAGAATGGCTTATCTGCTAAACAGAAATAAAACGTGCACTGCCCGGCTGTTCTTAAAATGCAGCTTATTTTCAACATGACGGCAAATAGAGAAAGAAATATCACAAACTTTGCTTTGCTTAATTTTCTTTACAGGAAAGAAGGTGAGAAGGAATTTGCTTTCTTTAAACAAAGGCTATGAAGCTATTTTATTATCAGAGGGTGAAACCACAGGGTTTGTTACTTACCAACCCACTTTTCTGTGAGATGCCTCTTGCCCTTTGCTTACAGTAGTAATATTGGGTACTTAAAGATTGTTATCTTAAAATAATTTCATAGTTATTCATCTGTGACATTAATACTCTTTCTATGTAGTATTGATGCTATATAGCAATGAAGACCTATCAAACAATTTTGTCTGACGGAAACTGTCATACCGGTTAATGGCTTAGTTAAAATCAGATCATAAAGGCTGTTGGAAGTCAAAACCAGGTAAATGTCCAGGTTGTATTTAGGTCAAGATATATACTTCTTTACTGTAAAAGTTTCAATTAAAGTTGGAAATCTAGCCTCTGGAAATACAGCTACATAAGAACACTCCTCAATGCTTCAGGGATTTTTGTTCCAGTTCATCATTTTTCTCATGACAATTTCTACATTTAACAATCTAATTACATTTCCGGGTTAGCTATTTTAGTTGTGTTCTTTTAAACTTAAAAAAAGCTGATTTTTTACAATATTCTATTCTTACAAATAAATCTATACTCAGCAGTATATATCTGTCCTCTAATATCACTTTAGATCTTGTTCTTGTAGATTGAATTTCTTTGTTTCTCATGTACAGGGGCTCCCAATGACTTTTCCATAACTTGTAATCTGATTGAGATATTTGGACTAGCTCTATTCTATAACTTTTACCATCATTTGGATGGTGCTTAGACTTCCTGTATGTCAAAATATTTCTAACATTATCTTTATCATCTGAACTCTGAAAATGTTAGGTGTTTCTAACACTATCCTATCTGTCCTTCAAGCCTGTGATTGGCTTTGTTTTTGCCTGAACTTTACCTTTGAAATGCATGTCTGTGTGATCTTTAAGTATTTTGATCCATTTCCCCTAAGACCTCCAACATATGAAATTTTCTTCTTTATGTAATACCTTTTGCTCTATTGGAACCATTTTAAGTGTTTCTGGGGTCACAGACTCTCCAGCCCTTAACTTGCCTTTATGAAGTCTTTTTTCATAAGATGTTGAAAAAGCCTCATCTCCATGAGGGACCTGTTGAACATCCGTTTCTCTCTCTCAGCACAGATTACTCTGAAACTGGAGTTCCCATGGCAGCTTTAGCAGATATTTCTGTTTTCACTCAGTATTCAGTTGAGACTGAATTTTGCCTGAATTCCAGGCAAACAGGAACTTCTTGCACACTATTTCCTAACACACTGTGTGCCCATTAACCCCAAATAGCAGCCCAAAGCTGCAATTCTCTTCAGGGCTGATATGTGCCACATCAGCCTTTGCCAAGTGCCCAGAGACCTATCCTGTCACTCACCTTACCTCGCTACAATCCCAGCTCTTAATAATTTGCTTCTAAAGGCATCTGAAAAGACAAAAATGTGTTTTTCCATTAATGACTGCTAGGACCCATGAGATTAAGGAAGGAGAGGGGTTGTATAATTGATTTTGTTTTTTCCTATTCAGTTGTGACCTTTAGTTCTGCCTCTCTTCTTTTAGATAAACTCTGTGGATAATATAAAAACAAACAAACAAAAAACCCCAAACAAAAACCAAATCCCCAAACCAAACAGCAAACACTGTGCAATTGTCCTTAGAGATAAAGTTAGTGTTGTAGAAGCCTCTTTTGAGGCAGGAGGAGAACTGCAAGATGTGTATGGACCCAGTTATTATTTTTATTAACACATCACATCCCACTCTACTCTGCACTGGTGTGGCTCACCTCGAGTCCTGTGTGCAGTTTTGGTTACCACAATATAAAAAAGACATTCAGCTGTTAGAGAACAATCAAAGGAGAGCCATGAAGATGGTGAAGAGTCTGGAAGGGAAGCCATGTGAGGAGTGTCTGAGGTCCCTTGGTCTGTTCAGCCTGGAGAAGACTGAGGGGAAGCCCTCACTGTAGTTACAACTTCCTCAGGAGGGGAACAGGAGGGGCAGGCACTGATCTCTGCTCTGGGGACAGTGACAGGATCTGAGGGAATGGCCTGAAGCTATGCCCAGGGAGAAGTTGGATATTGGGAAAAGGTTCTTCACGAAGAGGGTGGATGAGCACTAGAACAGGCTCTCCAGAGAAGTGGTCACAGCACCAAGCCTGACTGAGTTCATGAAGCATTTGGAGAAAGCTCCTGGGCACATGGTGTGATTCTAGGGCTGTCCTGTGCAGGGCCAGGAGTTGGACTCAATGATCCTGATGGTTCCCTTCCAATTCGACATGTTCTGTGATGCACTGGTAGCATTGTTTTGCTATTTTATAAAATACTTGCAACAAATTTCTGCTTCTTTGAATCAGCTGAAAAAGAAGTCTTGACTAGCAGAGGTCTTCTGCTAGCAGAAGACATTAGGCAGATTCTGAAAAGAGATTCCTTTCCAGCATCTTCACATTTCTTAGCCGACGCAGGTCCTCTGCTCTTTTTGTCTTTTTAGTGAGACAGAGACAGTGGTGCAGAGCAGAAATACTGATCTTTGAGGCATATCTAAAGGCAAAAATCTGCTGAAATGTCTTTAGAAAAACTTGGGCACAGCAAAGCTGGTGCCAGGCCTCCTTCAGTCAGGTTCATGCCACCCAGAGGGTCCACCTTGTGCACGTTCCTCTACCACCAGAGGTTGCTGGTGTAAGTTAAAGCACAGGCCAAGCACAATGTCTGGCAGAAAGCGTTCATGACTGGACAGTCACAATACAGCTGCTTTGAGGAGAAAAGTCATAATATAAAAACAGGTTATGGATACTTTTTGCCCTGAAAGATGCCATCTCTATTGCATTTAACCAGGTAAGAAAGTAATTTCTACCTAAAAACATGAAATTCGATATTTTGTTGTTATGGGAAAGGATCTCCAGATCTTCTGTATGTTTCACTCCTTAGATTCTTAAGGAGTTATTAAAGATTCAGGTTTCTTCAATACCAGAGAATTTTTTGAAATTGAAGCTTATTTTTGAGTTGAAGGCAATCTCTGCCCCATAATTCAAAATGGACTTTCAGTGGTCTCTTCTGTTCCCCAGCCTTTCTGTACCTATTCACCTTAATTGTCATAAGATATTTTTCTGAATGTAATGCAGCAAGTGCTTTCTGACACATACTTCGTGAAACAGAATTCCTAAATTACATTTAACTCCATTTCATAGCAATTTTCATGGCAATTGGCATTGTATAATGCATGAAAACACAGTTCACTGAGCTGAAGTCTAGTTTTCAGTATGGTTCTGACATATATTTTATTATTAAAATGATTTTAAAATGCCCTTTGTGTATTTGTCTAACAGCTTTTTCACAGTGACAATCTGAGCTTCAGCTCTGCAGTGGGAGCTGTGGCCTTGTGGAATCCTGCATGATTTTTTTCCCCTTGACCTCATCTTTCCTTATGGTTTCACTTAATACAGAATGACAAAGGATTTCCAAATTCCAACACAGCATAACACATATTGTTGCTGTCTTCTCAGGCCTTTCTTTTCCTCTTGAGAACTGAATAAAGAAGAGCCATATAATGACTGACTTCAAGAAAAATTTCTCAGCTTCTGAATGCTGAATGTAGTGCATGAATAACTGATTTTTTTTCCTGTATTGGGATTTGAAAGCTGGAGTGTGCTGACACAGGTATAATGTCAAGCTTGTGCAATGATTTTTATATTTTGAAAGTACACCCTGTATACTGGGTGTATATACATATATATATAAATATGTACATATATATATATAAAGTCAAATAATCCAAATAATCAGTTTATTTTCCCAGGATTCTGTCTTATCATGAAAATGAACACAAGTGCTATATTTTCAGTAGAGATATGCCAGTAAGGAAAAGGAACTTGAGAGTTTTGTGTGTGTTAAAGGAAATGGCCTCTCAGAGTTTTCCTTACACTTCAACCTCCATTCCATATACAACACTAAAGAAGATCATCTTTGGGTATCAGATGGTGAGAGGAAAAAGATTTTTTCATCCTTCCCTGATGCCACTAGTTCTGCTGGGGGGAAGCTGTAGAACCCTTAGACATCTGCCTTTCTGAGTAGGAAGCACTTTTAAGCTGAGGATCTGCCTTACTGCCCTTCTTTTGGAAAATACTGTGACATTTTTGGTATGTGACAGTATTGGCCAACATTGAGATTCCAGACTCAGGGCAGAATTCTGTGAAAGCAGCATGTAGAAGATTTCCAGTGGTTTTATGTAATTATTTATTTGTATTTCCCACTCTCCTCAAAGCCTATGCCAAGATATTCAGCAGCAGGAATTAAACTGAAAGTTTGCAATCTGGTAAAAGCTGTTGGATTTTTAACAAGCTGATGAATCAGGTCCTTAAACACTGAATCTCAGTGTGTTTGCCTAGATCAGTGAGCAGCTCCTCTGGCTCCATTCCTAGATGTGAGCTTTATTTTTCTGATTCCTTTATGACAATGAGGCTGCAGGGCTGACTCCTGAGGCTTTTGTGGAGCACACCGCCTTGCTTTCCTCAGCTCATTTAATGTTGCTTATGTAGATTCCATTCATGAGGATGTTCTAGATTTGTGGTTTAGGAACTGACTCACAACCTAAAAAGAATCCTCAATCATAATCACTTTCCCAGCGTTAACATTGTTGAGAGCTATAACAGACTTTACATCCGAATCGCTGGTTTGTGTTGTACTCCTAAATAAAGGGATTCTTCTCTTTTCTGAGATGAGTGGTAACACATGGTAATACATGTCCACAGTACATAGTACTCAACTGTAAGTCAATGCCCCAAATGCTGCTCTGTGACTCTAATAGGTAAGTAATTTGTGTGAGTAATTTGCTCAGCCCAAAATACCTGCAATAATGTGAGCATGATGTCACAGCTTAGCAAAGTGTTGAAACAAAAGGAGGGCATGCAGTTGTGTGCTGAGATACCAGATACTTTTAGAGCACCTCAAACAGCAAAGAGAAACAAAGCAGGTGCACATTTTTCCCCTATGCCTGTGGAGTTCATTGACCCCTAATGGTGCATACTCTTGTCTGGATCATGGCAAGGGATTGCCCAGCAGAAATCTAGTTTGCTTCAGCCACAATTGTGCTTTGTGAATGCGTTAGAAATTAGGCTGTAGGGATGACCAGCCCACAGCATTCAGCTTGGGTTTGTTTCTAGTGTAGCCATTGAGCCTGTAACCTGTCTCAGTGCTGCTCCATATTCTGATGGCAGGTAGCTCCTCAGGCATCTGGACATGTGAGTCACTGGGATCTGGGGCTTCCCAGTGTCCCCTGATAGCATGCTGTGGCCACTGCATGCCTGGAGGAAGAGTGGAGTTCCCTGATGCTGAACAGAGAGTGTGAAGAGAGGAGTCAAGGTGCTAGACTTTGTCCCTGCCATGGGAGCAGACACAGACTGGGTATGCCCCTAGAACCAACAGCAGAAGAACACATCCAAGCCCAGAAGGGAAGGCGCTGTCATAGTTAATCACTGCAAACTTGTGCAGACTTCTTCATTGCCCAAAGCTTCCTGTCTTACTCTGCCAGGCCCTTGGGTCTATGTCCTGTCATGCACATTTGTTTCCTTGTTTTGCCCTTGTGTATTTTCTAGTGTCATTTCCTTTCCCTGTAGAGAAACCAAGGGAATAGCCTTTCCTACATTAAGCTGACTCATTACTTCAGAGTCTTTCTACTGAAAAATGTTGTATTATTCATTTATTTCTATTCACACCTGTGACACACAAAATCTGAAAATCCTCAGAGATCTCCTGAGTTGCAGCATTATCTAAAACATCAGTAAGTCTCTCTAAGTTGCTAAAAGTTGTGTTATCAAAAGCATTAACGTTTCAAAAATTATTGAAGTTATTTCTGCACAGGTTGTGCTGCATGCTTAGTCTAACTACAAATGCCACAAGGTTCTACACAAATCTTGGAAGGATGGGCCACTCCTCTGATTTTCTCTAATAAAATGAAAAGTTAAAATACTAACACATTGCACTTTTTAATCCATCCCTGTGCCTGTGTTTTGATTTTTTTCTTGTTTGTTGAAATAATTGTTTTGTTTACTCAAAACATGTACTCAGAACATGTGAGCATGGTTCAGTGTCCCTCCCCATCTCTGACACCTGCAGCTCGGTGTGTGACTCCTCTCAGGTGCTCAGGGACACATCCTTGAGAGCAGCCTTTCCTTGGCACCCCACCATTCTTTCTGGATGAGTTGTCACCAGTGCTGAACTGCGAGTAGATGCTTTCAGAAGGGCTTATTTACTAAATTGTGGAACCTTAAAATTTCTCCATCATTTCATTTCACCAAAGACAGCTTAAGCATAGTTTCTGACTGTACAACTGCTGAGCAGGAACTTTTAGAGGAACAACACTTTGTCTTTTCTCATCACAAAGTATGCTATTGTCATACTACACACCGTCTCTAGACAAGGATTTGTCTTCATTGCTTTGGGAATTTTTTCATGTGAATAATATTTTTGGCTTGGCTGAGCACAATCTTTGTTTCCAAGTCCCAGGATGGCTGTCATTGTATCTCTCTGAAGACAAAAATTATAGTCATGCAATATGAGAAAATCTAAAGATATGGAAGGGGTTTTTTAGAATGTTTGTTGATGACTAGCAAACAATATTTTCTGTAGTGGTGTAATTTTCTTTCTTTATTGGATAATATAATAAAATTTCCCCCAGAGATAATGATCCATAAAGCATTCTTTTCTTTACTGATTAAAAAGAAGAGCAGCAGTAATATGAAATCTTGAAACCAATTAGCACAGGATATTTTTCAAATTGTATTCTTGGTTCTAGAGTTGCCTTTTTCTTAATATCTGTCCGGGAAGAGAAAAAAGAAATTAAGATGAGTAATTCAAAGCATTCTTTTTTTTTCCTGTATTGTCTTATACTGCCATGATAAATTTTGGTGTATAGTTAATAAACTAAAAATTATGTTTGACCAGCTATATGTCCAGCCAAAACAGCTCCCAATGGGTAATAGTCTTGACTGGAAAAGACAACATTTAGAAGTACATCTATTTATTTACATTAACATAGAGAATTGCTAGGTATTCAGTTACCTGTGTAGAGGGAATCTGGAAGTAGTGACTCTTTCCAAATGAAAAATTGCAATTTGGAGAAGTAAACTCTGGGTGGTATGGGTACTAGTGATAAATTAATTGACCAATACTTATATTGTGTAGTCAGTAAATTCTTATTAAAGTTTTTAATGTGTCTGAGAGGCCGAACAAAGTGAGGCAGCGACAGACTGAGAAATTAAGTGAATGAATCTTATTAAAGTTCTCTCTGACTGGAAATTAAATGCCAAGTAAGTGAATGGAAATATATGATGAAGAGAATTGAAAAGCAAAATTTATAAACAATTTGACTGTGTCTGCATTTGTCATTCCAAATACATTTCTCAGCATAGTTTTAACAGTACTAGAAGTGTTTGAGAAAATGTTCAAATAAACAAAAAAATCCAGACACACCTGCAGAAATTTAGTGAAGAGATGCAAATGTCTAAGAAACTGAAAGGCTTTTATGTCTGAACATTTCATGAGAAGCAATTAATTTTTTTTTTGTTGTTTAAATTTGGAGCTTTTATATATATAAAAATATTTTTCTGAGCTAGTTATCTATTTTTTGGAGGAAAAAAAAAAAAAAAAGTTCTTACAGCCATTTAAGCAAGAAGATAGAAACTTTCAAAGATGAAGGATTTTTGCAGTATAAACAGATTATCTAAATTTTAGACTTTCTGTATGCTGGACTATATTCTTAGCTGCCATAATTCAGTGAGACAATAATCTTGGTTTATAAAAGTCATAGAATCCAATTTATTGAAAGAAAAAGGTGCAAATAATTACCAAAAAAGCCTGTGTTGGCTGTGGGGCACCCCAAGGGCAATGCTGAAGCTTCCAAACAGAACATATTAGAGTGTTTGTTGAGCATCAGCTGCTTCAGTACCCATTTGAGCCAGGCACCGTGACCTTCTCCAGCTCAAAGGCAGGAACTCAGAGCTCTTCTTTGGTGTGAATTCCTTCATCTTCCATCAGCAAAGTTGTGGGTGGTAGCCTTGCATAGTTAATGCAACCAACACTTATTAACATTTCAGTCATGCCCAAGGCCAGAGGCATTTTTTACAGCCATTTCTTCACCAACTGGAGGGAGCATGGCCTCTTCATTTCTCCTTCCCTTTAATTTAATGGTCTATTTATCACCTGTTTTCTGTAAGTATATTTTTCTGAAGTAGGCTAATTGCCATAACAGTGTTATAACTGAATATGAATTTTATGTGTCAACTGTATCTTTATTCTATTTTCTGTATTATTAATCCACTATTATTGTTTACATAGAAGAATGGATTGCATAGCTCTAAAATTCTGTCTGATCCTTCCAAATAGTCTTCATATACTCTCATGCTGTTTCTTCGAACGTATTGTATAGTTGTTATTTATTCTCTTTACTCATATTTTCCTGATTACAAACCTTTTATCGTGAGTATTTTTTTCTTTAGATTTTCTAATCTGAACCATGTTGAGTAAGAGGAAATGGTGACTTGTCTTGACTTCTGTTCAGTGACTGGGTAAGGAGGTACTAAACTGGGATTTGAAGCAGATATTTCAGAAGGAAGAACTATTTTACAGGGATATATTGACAAGCTGAAAGATCTGCAAACCATACAATACATGATGTTTAACAAAGAGAAATGCAAACCTGGGTTGAAATAATCCCAAGCAGCAGTAACAGCTGGGGAATGGATGCCTGGGATGTAGATATCTTGGAAAAGACCTAGAGGGTTGTGAGGAGCAAGCTGAGCATGGGTCAGCTGTGAACCCTTGCAGCAAACTGATGCATGGATCAGTCAGAATATATACAGCAGGTGATAAGGTGTGATCATTTAGGCCAGATATGAAATAGAGTGCTTAGTTTTGGTCCACCCTCCATTCAAAAGACATAAAAACCAGGATCACCGGCATGGGTGAACCATTCATATGAGAAAAGTTGGGACCATCCAGCCTAGGGAAAACTCAGGGGGGAGGATCTAATCACAGCCTTTCAATACCACAAAAGTAGCAACAGAGAAGGAGAAGCTACTTCCTGAACAAAGATTCATGGGACAAGAGGCTGTGGAGACGGGCAAATTCTTTCTAGGTACATGAATTAAATTTTCAGGGTGAGAGCAATTAAGCATTTGAATAAATTACAGAGAGAACTGGTGTGGTGTCCTTCACCAGAAATACTTGTACTTGTCTTGCTAGGGTCACAGATAATCTGATCTAAGATCCTGCTTCCACCAAACAACCAGACCAGGTGTTTTTCAGGTATCCCTACTGTCCTGTTCTGCGACTCCAGAGCTCAGAGTAAAGCTCTGGCAGAGAAGAGGTTTAAAGAATCCTTTCAGGGCCTTTGTCTATCAGGGGAAATGTCAGATAATCAGGATTAATGAATTTTTTAAATGCTCAGAAACTTTTCCAGTCTGAATCACTTGAGTCTTGCTTGAGGCACCAGTCCTGGAAAAGGAAGGTTGCTATGTTTATTGGCAGCTCAGTTTAAATGTAATTTTCTCTTGTCACACTGAGATAAAATAATTGCTTGCACATTCCCTGGTTTCAAAAGGTTTAGTAACATTCTTGCCTGGCTAATTGTTTGGTTTTGTGCTATTATTTGGCAATGACAACAAGACCATATCCCCAGTCCTTACAGTATGTAAAGCAATTTTCATCCAACAAATATATCAAGGGTGTTTTATTAGTTGCATTATGATTTTCTGTCTTTATCACAATCATTGATTCAGAGTAATGTCATCCAGTTCTGGATGTGGCTGGTTCCTTTCTCAATTTAATGAACTTTGTGTAAGTATAAACCCAGCATTTTTTAAATTGTGTAATTTAAGTGTAGTTCTCAGAGGATAAATATATGTTATTTTGGATGAAATAAAAATTTTAATTAAAAAATTATTTTAAAAAATCAAAATCTCTTTTATGTTACTAGGTTTTTCTCCTATCAACTTGTATTTAACATTGTAAATATTTTGGAAAAGTGCCTTGATTTTTCAAGTAAAGATTTTCTTTTTAAAGCTTTTTTCCCTTTTACCATCTAGTCTACTTTTCACCTTTTACTACAAATGAAAAAAAAGGAAAGAAAAAGGAATCAACAAAAAAGGCTAAAAACTCATAAGCATTATAAGGGTGGAAACTAATCTTTTTTTCTCATTTTAATATTTAAAGAGGCTCTTAAAAAAAAGTGCTACAACAAAACAGGAATGAATCTATATTTAATAATTAATAATTATTAATAATTCTGTCACCAGTCTTGATGGTGGCATAAAGGACACACATCAGATTTGCCATCAGACAGGAGGGAGCAGTAGGAAGAGTGGATATGCTCAAGGGCAGGATTTCTGTGCAGAGAAAACTCCAAGTGAGAGGGATGAGTTGTTATTATACAAGGCTTTATGCAATTCAACAAGGAATGCCATGTCCTGCCCCAGGGGTGGAGGACCTACAAGCTGGGGAGCTGCTCTGTGGGAAAGGCTCTGGGGTCCAGTGAGCCTGGGCTCATGTCACCTGGCAACTCCCTGGGCTGCAATAGCAGCACTCAGACTGAGGGAAGGCACCATCCCTCCACCTGGAGTCCTGCATCCGGGTGCATCTGACTTTGATCCACCAAGGCAGGCCAAGAGGACCCTCAGGATGGTCAGTGTGGGAGCAGTGGCTGTGTGAGAAGGTGCCAGGGAAGCTGGGCTTGTTGTTGGAGGATCCCGAAAACATGCCTCTATCCAGGCCAAGGACATCAGCATTTCTCAGCAGGATGAGGAACAGTGGGCAGGAAACACTGGAGGTCCAGGCTGGTCAATGTAGCTAAGAAGTGAAAGATGTGGTCCTGGGAGTTTGGGCACTCGCCACCCTTGTAGGTCTTTCAAGAGAAAGCCCAAGAAGCCTGGTCTGATCTCATACCTAACACTGCTATGAGCACAAGCCTAGATGGGTCCAACTACCATGAGGAAGGGGTGCCCTACCCATGGCGGGCACCCCTCTTTGAGAGCAGCCTCAGCCTGGAGGAGGCCAAGGAGAGAGGCTACGTTGTGTGGTTTGTAGATGGGTATTGCTAGTAATTTTGGGGGGAACAGATGGAAGTTTTATGTGAATAAATGCATGATGTGTGGTAGTATGGGTAGTATGACAATATGGGGATAAGGGGTGGAATGTCCTAGGGTGACATTATGATGCTTGTATCCCCATTCGTGTGTGCTATGCTGGATATGTTCTGTGCCTTTAAGACAGACTCTGAAGAGCAAATGTTTTGTTTGCGTTTTGCTATCAGTCTCTCCCCCATGGCTGGTGGGACACCGGCAGAGATGGGGCAGTACCTGGTGCTGTTTTCCAGGTTTTTTTTGCTCTTGCTTTTGCTTTTCGCTTCTTGCTCTCGCTTTGGCTTCTGCTTGCTACTGCTTGCTCTGGCTTCTTCTGTTCCTTAGCTGGTCTAGTTAAACAGTCCAAATGCCTTCCTGGACTGTTTCTCCTTTCCCTTTTGTGGACCTACTCGAACCTGCTCCGGACTGGGACCTGGGAACACCGAGCGTTTGCACCCTGTGTCCTGCAAGCAGCTGCCCCAGCGCCAGAGGAGTGATAACAGCGCGACCACCCCTGAGAGAGAGAGAGACTGTCTGAATTGTCATCTTTTTCAGAGCAGTGCAAGAGTGGTGTCACCTGGTATTGTTCATTTTGTGTGCTGGGGGGTGCTGTGCCTGTTAAATAAACAGGTTCTTTCCACTTCTCTCCGAGGAATTCTTTTTGAACCGGTTGGGGGGAGGGGCCGTGGGGGTTTGCTTTCTGGAGAGGCTCCCTTTGGAGATTCTCTCCCAAATTTGCCCTGAACCAGGACAAAATTTGGCCTGATAGCTCTTGAAGCCTCTTCCCATCTGATTTATTCTGTAATTTTAAGATAGGCAATAAAAAGGGACCACAGGAAAACTGAAAAAATGGAAGAGAGTTGAATTTAAAACATACTTATGTGTACATATGTCCCCACCCCATAAAGGTAATAGAATTAATTTCTGCTTTAGTCTTTAAAAAACTTCAACAAAGCTTCATATTCTAATAAACATTGGGACAAAATTTTGCTTCTTTTTTTCTTTAATTAAAACAATTTCTGGAGAAAAAAAAAGGTTTTGCTTAGTTGTAGTTTCTGAGTGCTTAATAAAACCATTGAACATCTTTTTGGATTCTTGTTTTGCAGTTAGATTAATACACACTGAGCTGATTATGAATAACCTGAGACAGGATCAGACCCTTACAATTTGGTGCCTCTACATGTTCTGACTGTTTACCAGCTTCTTATTTTCCTAAAAAAATAAGTGGCTTTTTTGAGAACTTTTACTGCAACATATGCATTTCCACAAAATTAAATTTTGAATTTTTTTTTTTGCAAGCAATTGTATTCATAAATCTCAGTGAACTAAATATTCTCAGTGAAGTGAAACAAGCATCAGCTTTCTAAAATAAGCATGCTGAATCTTTGTATAAAGACAGTTTTTTTTTATTTTAATCTTTTTTGCTTTCTTCTTTGTTTGAATTATAGCATTTGGATGCCCTGTAGAAATCAATAATATTTAAAATTATTTCACAGATGTCATAGACTTTTTCACAGCTGGAAAACAAAAAAAAATATCAAATTGAACAAAGGGTGTAGAAAATGCTCACATTTTTGGGTGATAAACCTTGAGCTCATTCCACTGTGGAGTACATCAGCTATTGGAATGTTAGATGGTATTGAAGTGATATCTTGATGATTATTTCTCACAAGTTTTTTAGATATTTCAAGTTTCTTGAGGTTTTTGGAGGAGGGGGGGGTAGTTTGGGGGTTTTTTACAGGGTATGATTTTTATGGAAACCTCCCTTACCAAGTCATTTGCATGTAAATACCTAATTTCCACAACAGAATTGTGGTACTCTAAGACAGTTGCCTGAAGATGTGGTAGAGCTTCCAGTTTGTGCAGGGATTTCACACAGACTTCTATAGACATTTGAGCTCCTTCTTCTTTTCCTTCATATGAAAATTTATTCCAAACATATCTCCTATTCTATATCATTTGCAAACAAGGCTCTTCTAAAGTCACTACATACAGTCAAAAGCTAGAGAAATTGGAAAAGTGAATTTCCCAGTGGAATTCCTTAGATGTATGATTTCACATTGTTGCAATTTATTGTAAAAAGTCTTAGCATAAAATTCCACAGGATGATGTGAAATGACGCTAGATTTCATTTAATGAGGGCCAATTTAGACTTATTGAAAGCTGTCCTGAGGTTTCTTGTAAATTCATGTATCTTCTTGTAAGTCATGATTTACACTTCCACTCTGCAAAAATCTATTACAAAAATTTTGAAAGAAAATGTCTCACTTTTTTGTGAGGACATGATTTAAATTAATTTTCCAGCTCTGGCATTTGAGTTAGGGAGTCAATCTTAATGCAAAAAAAATGGAATATTGAAGGTTTTTAACACTACATGCTTCATGTTGTGTCTGTGGGTAAATATCATATCTTTGCCAAAAATCTGATGGATTGCTTCTACCTTCACAATAGTCAGTCTCTCCTTTGAAAAAGTCTCAAAAACCTTTAAAGAGAGAGTAATATAAAATTATCTTATGTATCCAACAACACATTTCAAGACTGATAGAAGAAATAATGAGATATTAATTAATATTTGTACCATTAGAAAGTATTTTTTAAATCTTCAATTTTCCATAGAATCATAGAATCTTTTAGATTGGAAAACACCTTTGAGATCATCGAGTCCAACCTGTGGATTTGTCAACCAGATCATGGCACCAAGTGCTACATCCACAGTTGTTTCTTGAACACCTCCAGGGATGGTGACTCCATCTCCTCCCTGGGAGCCCATTCCAATGTTTAACAGCCCTTTCTTAACAACCCTTTCCATGAAGCAATTCCTCCTGATGTCCAGCCCGAGCCATCCTTAGCATGGCTTGAGGCAGTTGTAAAGAGCAATAAGGTCCCCCTGAGCTTCCTTTTCTCCAGGCTGAACACTCCCAGCTCCCTCAGCTGCTCCCCAGCAGATCTGTGCTCCAGACCCTTCCCCAGCCCTGCTGCCCTTCCCTGGACCTCTCCAGGCCCTCAGTGCCTTTCTTGTAGGGAGAGGCCCAAAACTGGACTCAGGATTTGAGGTGTGGCCTCACCAGTGCCAAGCACAGGGGGACAATCCCTGCCCTGGCCCTGCTGCCACACCATTGCTGACCCAGGCCAGGTGCCATTGGCCTTCCTGGCCCCTGGGCACACCTGGCTCATGTTCAGCTGCTGCTGACCAGCACCTCCAGCTCCTTTTCCTCTTGACAAATTTGCAACCACTTTTCCCCCAGCCTGTATTACTGCAGGGGTTTGTTGTGGACAAAGTGTAGGACTCAGCACTTGGTCTTCTTGAACCCCATGCCATTGGTCTGGTTTCCCTATCCAGTCTGTCCAGGTTCCTCTGCTGAGCCTTCTTACCCTCCAATAAGTCAACCCACTCACCTGGTTGTGTGTCATCTGTGAATCTGCTGAGGGTACATTTGGTATCCTTATCCAGATAATCAATAAAGCTATTGAGCAGCACTGGACCCAATACTGAGCCTTGGGAACCACCACTAGGGACTGGACACTGGCTGGATGCAACACAAATTCCCATCACTCTCTGGATCTGGTCATCCAGACAGTTGTCATCCCAGACTCATCCCAGAGAAGAGAAGCTGTGGGCTGCCAGCTTTTTCAGGAGAATGCTGTGGGAGACAGTACCAAAAGCTTTGCTGAAGCCCAGGTAGACAAAACTCACAGCCTTTCATCCACCAGGCGGGTCATCTGGTCAGCAAAAGAGATCAGGCTGTTCAGGAAAGACTTGCCTTTCCTAAATCCATGTTGTCTGGGCCTGATCTCTTGGTTGTCCTCTATGTGCCATGTGATCACACTCAAGATGATCTGATCCATAACTTTGCTGGGCACTGAGGTCAGGCTGACTGGCATGTAAGTTCTACAGATCCTACCTCTGGAAGGTTTTTCAAGTTTTGTTTGCAGGTTTTTCTTTTGGCCAGTAGAAATTCTGTGAATGCTTTCTGATAGACAAAGGGGAAAATGTATTAATTTCACAAAGTCTAAATTAAAGAATCAAAGCAGTTTGTTGATTTCTGAACATTTAAATAAATATCAATTGACAAACAGTACATCCAGGAATCATATCTAATACAGTAGATAATCTGCAATATTACACCCTTTCAAAAGAAATAACAAACAAATGCTGACAATAATGCCAATAATTATAATAATAATAAAACCAACACCCTAACCATTCTTCTGTAACTAGTCCCAAAATCTTCATACCACATATGCACACACTCAATTATGTTCACATCTCCCTCAAGACAGGGGTGTAACCAGTAACCCGCACCCACCTAGGCATGGGGTGTGTTCTGCCTGCATTCAGGGACATCCCTCTGGGCTGGGCAGGGGCTGTGATGCCTCAGGGCAGCTTCTGTCACTGCCAAATCAGGTTTCATTTCCGTCCTTTCCACTGCAAAGTTTTTCCCTCCGGTTATGAATTTTCATTCTTCTTTTATACTATTCCCAATGACTGTTTCTTTTTATGAGATCCTCTTTATAATTCCCCCATTTCTATTTAATCCAGTGGACAATCATTTTCTTCTTGAGCATGATCGGTTTTGGGTGAATATTCTAAAAGCCAGGTTTCTGTATTCATTGCATACACAAAGACACACCTATTCACACTTCCCCACTACTCACACTCTCATGTTCTCACCTGAACAGATAATTTGCCAAAAAGGCTTATGCAGGCACCCCTGCATTGATGACCACAGGAACAGGGTGTGACTAACTACACTGCCCTGAGGTTACCAGCATAGACTCTTGTGGCCATAAGTAAAGTAGCTAAAATTGTGAATTAGTTAAAATATTTAATTTGAAATTGCCTTTTTTCTTATCTTTATTCTTCTCAGGAGAAAAAGAATCTTTTTCAACTCTTCCAATTTCTATTCTTTTCAACAAGTCACCTCAAATTTCAGCAAAAGAGCTAGGAATGCAATTTTTTTTTGTATTTTCAAGAAAATGGGGAAAAATTTTCCTGACTGGCTCTTGAGTCAATTTTACCATGAAGCCAGAACAAGAGCTTGCAGGAAGAGTAGCAGTACCTTGTTGTAGTCTGGTCAGTATGAGTTCCACAGGGAGGGGACAGGGGGCAACCGAGACTCCTGAAGGGGATGCAGAGACTCTGTGAAGTCTGAATGCCTCAGCTGTGATTGGAACCTGTATTGGTTTGTGCCCATCTCCAGCAGTTATTTAAATAACCAATGTGGGTAGTTGATATAGACCAGTCTTGCTGTTCTTTTCCTGCACTCAGAACAGACATACCCAGGGCAATTTTATTACAGAGAGGAGGTCAAGTGCAGTTGTGGCATGGAGTAATTTATACTGCCTGGTGGGCCCTTTAGGTAGCTGGTAGGAAAACCACATGAATCTGTTCATCTGTCCATAACATTTTGTTTCTGATCCTATTGCTAACTAGCATCTCATAAAAATCAGTTCTTAAAATTCTTGTGGTTATCTCCACATCAAGAATTGAGCAGAGAGGCAGCTACACCTCTTGACTGGAAGGCATAGATGTTTTTAAAATCTTCTTCTGTAGTACTTCAAAGCACATTGTAATGACTCACCAATTTCTTTCTATCACAGATCAAACAACATTTAAAACCCTTTCCATATGTATTGCTGAAGTGAGAGGCTTTCCATCACTTTCCCAAGAGAACATTCCACTGTCTTAAAGTTCTTATTGTTAAGAAGATTATTTTCTTCATGTTTAGCTTAAAATTGACACGGTATTTTACCTTTAAATCCTAGTTCTATTTCCTCCATCTAATTTCTTCCCAAATATGATAGTCCTTTTTCCTCTTTGGATTTTTATTGATGCAGGAGGTATAACTTGAGTACTAACACATATACCTGCAGTCTTTTGTAATTCAACTAGAATCAGGACCACTTGTGAACTAGCGCTTGCCTTATTCCATTTTAAGATGCATTTTACATCTGATCTGACAGGGGGGTCATCTTTCTCAAGGTCATGTCTGTTTCATTCAAGAAATCCCCTGTTCATACTAATGGTTAACTATCCACCTCTAAATCAAGAGGTAGAGCCTTTTGCCACTGAATCAGAGAATGGTTTGACTTGGAAAGAACCTTAAAAATCTCTTAATTCCAATCTCCCTGCCATGGGCATGGACACATTCCACTAGATCAGGTTGCTCAAAACCCCACCTGGCCTTGAGCATTTCCAGGAGTGGGGCACTGACAATTTTGGCTAACCTGTGCCAGGGCCTCACCTCCTCCACAATAAAAAATTTCTTCCTTATATCCACCCTCTTATACCTTTCTAGCTACTCTTATTTTATTCTAATCCTATTAACCCTTCTAATGTTACTACAGGCCTTGGTAAAAAGCTTCTCTCCACCTTTCTTATGAGCCCTCTTTATATATTGAAAGGCCACAATAAGGTCTCCGCAGAGCCTTCTCCATGCTGAACAACCCGAGCTCTCTCTGCTTGCCTCCAAAGGAGAGGTTCCAGCCCTCTAATCAATTTCGTGGCTCTCCTCTGGCCTCCTCCTTACAAACTAATGGTGTTCTTTTGCTGGGAGCCCCCGGACTGGACTCAGTACTCTACATGTGGGGTTTGAGAGCAGAGGGGGAAGATCATTTCTCTTGACCACTGACCAAACTTCTCTTTATGCAGTCTGGGATGGGCTGCCAGCACACACTGCTGGCTCATATCCAGTTTTTCTCCCACCAGAATCCCCCAAGTCCTTCTCTGCAGGGCTGCTCTAAACCCATTTTTTCCTCAGTCTGTATTGATATCAGGGACTGCCCTGACCCAGAGGCAGGACCTTGAGTTTGGCCTTCATGGGCCCACGCCTCAAGGTTGTCAAGGTTTGATCTGAAGGTTACAGTCTTTCACCTGTTTTGACACTTTCACTTTCTCATATTTTCCAGGAGAGAAGGGAGTTTGACTGAGGTACAGAAGGTGGTTTGAGTCTTACTCTGTATATTAATTGCCATTGTACTGGAGTATGGAGACTGGGGTTGAAATGGGGGAAACACATCAAGAAAGCAGGGCATAAACAGTGGTGTGTATTTTACAGAGCTTGATTGTACATCTAAATCTACTTTTACAATTACAGAGACTAAAGAACAAAGGAATATGTTAATTAGATAACATGTGTTGATTAAAATAAAAGATATGCAGCAACTTTGTTTTTCTTTTAATAAATAACTATTCTCTGGAACCATATTTTTCATTCATTTTCATCACAGTAGCCAGATTCAAAACATATTTAATTTCCTGAGGCTTAAATCTCATAATATTTTGATGTGTATAAAAGTATTACTAAAATTTGACAAAATATCACAGCCACCATTCTTCACAAGAGTAAAGGACAAATGATTCCACAGTACAAACATCACAAGAATATCAAATCAAACTTAGTGCCCTAAAGAGCAAAACACTAATGTACAAATAAGATTTGTCTGGTTGCTTCCAAATCTGAAGCCACAGGGGACTGGTTGAAATACCAGCTGATGTTTGCTGCACCTGCTAATTGCCACACACACTGTTGAATCTGTGCTGTTTCATCTGTTGTAGCAGGCTTTATTCTCAGCAGGGATCAGGGTGCTCCTAGATTTTCACTGAACGTGGCTGGGTCCTGCAACAGACTGTCCCCCATCAAGCTTTGACTTTAGGCATCAGACTGCTGTTCATTACAGTATTTCTATAACTTCTACAAACACACAAACTGCTGCTTTAATTTCCCCTCTTGTCTGAACCTAAGAAATGGGGACAGTGGAGGCAGAATCCAGGGGCTAGAGCTGAGAGCTGTGTCCCAGTGGACTTGTAGAGAGTGTCTGAGCTGTTGTGTTCACCTCGTGCATCAGCAGCAGGCTGAGGAAGTCACATCTGGAGATCTGTATTCAGTGCTGGGCACCCAAGTACAAGAGATAGACATATTGAAGTGAGGTAATATTTGGGTCTTTTTTCATTTTTGTTTTTTTTTAAATGACAAAATCCCTTGGGTAGAATACAAGCAAAAAAACAAAACAAAAACCTATAAAAGGTTAAAAAAATGAATAAAAGACATTAAAAGTTGCAGCAAACATCACTCAACTAACTGTGTTCAAGAAAAGAACATTCATATGCATAAAACTTATACACCTTATGCTTATTGTAATTTCTAAACATATTTTATCATCCATCCATTTTGATTTTCATTGTGGTTAATATCCATAAAAAACATGATGAATGCTATTTTTCTATGTAAAAGAAAGTGTGTCATTCCCATTCAATTTATTTTATGCAAAGTAGCAAACTTTATTATCACACTAGCATAGAAATATTAAAGATCCAGGTTGGTGGACTATAGCCTAGTCATTCATACCCTCTTGTAAAACAATACTGTGTTGCACATGCTGCTCTTACATTGCTTCTCTCATATTCACATTAATTTAATCAAAATGTAAGAGCTACTTTGTTGGAATTATCGAAGAAAGCAAATAAGCCAAAGAGAGTTATGATACAAGTAATTATGTGATAATACAGGTTAATCCACTTGCCTTGGCCTTACCTTGGAAATAACTGGGGAGAAAAATAGAGTTTACATACATTTTTCAGAAAATAAATGAATAGCTGATGTGACATTTAATATGTGTTGTGCAATTAGAATTTTACAGGAAATTCAGGCAAAAGGGGCTCAAGGTATAGTTTTTTGTATGACCCATGTATGTATTTCCCACAGCACAATAGCACCGTAGCTATCTCTTTTTTCCTTTTTTTTCCTTCTGTGCATTGCTTGTTTCTCATGTACTAATCTCTCCATTGCAAGACTGTTACCTCTATTATGATGACTTGGCTTACAGGGAACATATATTCTATTCTTTTAACCAGAAGTTGCTATAAATTTATCTTATTAACCCAGATGTGCTTTGATTTCAGCAGTAGATGCCTTCAACATAATCAAGGACAAATTTTTTCTCAGAATGGGTCTGTAGAGATGGTTTCCTGAACATCCTTCAGTGATCCACAGCTACTGTTAGAGGGGTAAGTATGGAAAAGTTATAGACAGGTGGGTATGGATTCCCAAGAATGGGCATGGAGGTCACAAAACTTTTGGTAACAAAGGAAAGGTGGTGTCAGAGGAGAGTCATGACATACCTTGTTCTGAGTCACTGAGATATGAAAGGCAGTTCAACAGGGTTGGGAATTTAGTAGATCCAAACACACAGATACCATGAAAATTAAAGAGTATAGCTTTAACATTTTCACCACTCCTTCATGAGTGTGCACTACTTTTCCCCTTAGTAAGATAGAAATAATTTTTGTGCTGTAGGAAGGCACTTGAGGAGTCCAAGGAAATGTCAGCCAGTTCAGCAGACTCATGTGCTCCCAGTAAAGAAATGATGGCCTTCCTCCCTGTCTCCCTGTCTGTCTCATTTTCTTTGTGCTCACTCTCAAAAGGAATTGTATTGCTGCATTGAATATGAAACAGCAATGTAAAAAGAATGATTCCCCCACATGTAAGATAAAGGATTATATGACCTAGAATATGCTTCCTATTTTTCTTCCTGGAGGGAAAAATACATGAAGACATGTTCTACTGTTTCTTCTTTAAAAAGACTCCAAAATTCTTGACTGTCTCTGTTGAATATATTTATTTAACAAGTTTTACTGTGTTTTTTTCCTAGATTTTACATATATATGAATGTTCATGCAAACATGACGTTTCTCTAGTCATTAACACAGGTTAATCACCCTTTTATGAACTCAACCTCCTCTTTAATGGTTTTCTTTTGTTTTTTTTCCAATTTGATTTCATATAGTGGAAAGACAAAAGAGTAACAGAAATTAAAACAAGTAATATAATTCTGCACATTTCCCCTACTCTTTAGCAATACATCACTACCTTGAAGGTTTAGAGAAAATAAGAAATTATGTATGACAAAAATCTCTTGTGTAAGCTCTTCACTGTGCTGTGTGAATTCACCTCCGATGCTCCAAGCTCCAGTGTTATACACAGAAGGATCCAACTTCCTGCTGACAATATTGAGCTCATCACATCTTTTTAAATGAGTCTGGAAAAATTCCCCAGTTACACATATGCCTGCTTTTCTAACTCATACACCAGAGGGTTAGGCTGGCTCCATGTACTCCTTGAGAATTGCCTTCTCTCCCTCTCTTTCCCCCTTCCTGCTGAAACATCTGCGTTTGATTTCTATTTGTCAGCTGGCAAAAGGAAGCTGAAATACCTCTGTGACACTTATCCACAGATGCACAGTTTATATGATCCATCTGTAAAAAGTACCATGTGGTATCTCCTTTCCACTGTGCACCAAGGACCAGATTTACAAAATTATGTGGGTATCTGAATCACACTGTAATCAAAGATTTTTGGGGTTCCAAATAACTGCCCCAGATCTCTTCCATTTATACTTGATAACTAATTTGATTTCTTCTGAAACCACTGTAAATATTGCAGGATTTGGATATCTTCATATTACAGAAGAAAACACAGAGCAAGAGATGCAGAAAGGATGAAAGAACATATCTGATAAGAAGTGACATTCATGACAGCTACAAAGTGTTGATGGTCACAGAGTATAAGTAGTTCTGAAGTAAATCCATGATTTTCAAAACAAGGCTCAGGTTCTATATTTGTCTTGAGTAGTGTTAAGGTGAGCAAAGTTTCCATAAGGACTGAATTTTCTTGACAGCAAGCTTTGTTACACAAAAAAAAAAAAAAAAGTTTGTTTCTATAACCTTGTTCTCACAGGGTACAGTGAATGCAAAACTTTTTGTGATGCTCACTACATCACGGGTGAGGACAAAATTCTACCAAAAATCACAATGAGCAGGATCTTTCCCACATAGGCTTTTTGAACTACGTACAATTCTTGTTTCAAATCCTAAACTGAGTTCAACAATTTTGGGTGACACATAAGTGATAATAATAATTTTAAATAAAGTAGAAAGAAGCAGAAGGACTGTAGAGTTATCTACTTTACAAAGTTTGACTGGATTGAGATGAGAAAATTGAGAGTCAAAGGATGCATGCATGAAGGTCAGAGCAAAGAATTTAATGCATGGAAAGGAAGTGTCCTTGGAGTTGATGATGATGAAGCAGCAGCCTACCCAGTGACAAGGCTGCATAGCTGATCATTGACAGGTTCTGTTCTGTCCTGGTATGTTCGTATAAATCTATAATAAAAGCAATAATATGGTGTCATAAAGGATGTAATCTCTGAAATAAATATTAAGCTGTTTTCTAACCTAGGTGCAGGTTCATTATTCCACCAAAACAGATTACACTGAAGTCGATTCTCAGTGGACAGAGAAATTATCACAGTTTTACTCCTTGACTCATTGACTCATGCTGTGGGAAGGGCTTGGGAGTGGCAACAGTAAACAAAGCACTAAACATAGAACTGAATATTGACTAAAACTCAGTCATCTCATTTTCTGACTGGATGTTATTAAGCCTTTAAAATTGCCTAGCTAAAAGGAAACACTAGCAAAAGTGTCTATATACAGTTTAAACTGTATTGAGCTGGACTAGGTACTTGACCTCCAGTTGCTATATATCCTTGATTTTATGTTGACAGTTTAGGTGTATTAAACATTTGATCCATGTCTGGTGTTTTAATTTTTTGACTGCTAGTTTCTTTTCTTGAATGATGAGCACAGTTGTTATTTTTGTTGCATCAAAAATGAGCAAGACTGCTTCAAGAAAGCCTATCTGTGTGAAATAAAATTGAAAATTGCTGCATTAAAAAACACTTTCTAAGTATAACTTATTTGCCATGATTCATTAATATATGCTGTCAGAATTTTGATTTATGCACATTTACTTTCAGAATCAGGTATATTGTGCTGATTTATATATGCTGCATATAAAACTTAAAAATCTTAAATCTCAGAGTTCTGATTTAGTATGTGAGTATATAAATCTTTCTGTTAAACTTTCAGTTTAGTTTCCTGATTTATATATACAAGATTTCATGGATCATAATGTTGAAATTCTAATTTAATACTGTAGTTACTGTAAGAAGTATTAGTACAATAAAATATGCAACAGTTAAGACAGTAGGATGAAAGTAATCAATGATGTTTGTAAATTGCACCTCTGGCCCAACTTTAGCTGGTGTAAATCAAAGTAACTTTTTCACTTCAGGAACTTTCTCTGACTCATTATATTTATGAATCTTGCTCTTTAGTCATAATATGCAAATATAATTAGAAGCATTACCCTTGGAACGGTTTAATGAAAGGGGATGTTATATCATAGAAATAACTTTTATTTTTGGTCTCAACTCTCTACAATCTTCATTTGCTAGTCATCAAGAGCAATATAACTAGCAGAGATATGCTGTTACAGATGTTCTCCTGAATGCTTTTGTGCCTTAGCATATACTTCATTTTAGATAAATTAGGTGTTTTGATATTCATCAACTCTTAAAAATAAAATCATAATACAGTTCAAAAATCACAATTCATTGTAATGTTCAGTTTTCCCATGAGTTCAACTGTTATATTGTTCATTTTCCTATATAATGCAGTATAGTATAACAAAATAAACTATCATATTTCATTTTAAATAGGCATTATGAGGTAGTCAAAAAACCAAACATGAGATCATCTTTCTGGGTAAAGAGAGTTATTAAAAGAGTTAAAGTTGAAACACTGGTAAGATTTATTCATTCCCAGAAAGCAACAACCTCTTTTTACAAATCCATTTCCCAGCCTGAGAACCCAAATTGCTGAGTGTGTGGTGAGCAGCTGTGAGGTCCCCAGGCTAGAAGTACTCTCCTGTCTCTAACAATAATGTGCTCAGAGACTGATGGAGAAGCAAAGTATCTTCCATTTCCAAACAACTATGCATTATAAAAAATGATGTATTAGGTTGATGTGGCAAGGTTTTGGAGTTTGGTGATGAGTGAGAGCAAGGGAAGAGTGTGAGGAGTTCTCCCCCTGAGGAGGCAGAAGAGACAGGGACAATGTGTGATGAACTGACCAAAGAAATAGGGAATAAAGTTAAACCTGGGAAGGAGGGAGGAATGGATGGGAGGAAGGTGTTTTTAAGATCTGGGTTTATTTCTCATTATCCTACTCTGATTTCATTTGTGAAAAATTAAATTAATTTCCCCAAGCTGGGTCTGTTTAGCCTATGATGGTGCATGGTGAGTGATCCCTCCCTGTTCTTATGTTGACCCTCAAACTTATAGTTCTATTGTCTCTTCCCCATCCAGCTGAGACACGGAGTGAGAGTGGCTTTGGTGGGCACCTGGCTCCATCTAGCCAGGGCCAACCTCACAAAAATGTTCAAGAAAACTAAGCTATATTCCTGACCTGTAAAGGGTCACAAACCTCAACTTAGTCCTACTGTTCCTCTGTGTGATAGGTCTGGTTCCTCTGTATTCTGCTGAATAAAATTACAGAATTGTGGGGAAGATGTGTTTCAACAAATTAGCACTTCAGAGACAAACATAGCTTGAGTTTTCCTGTCTCAGTTAATGTCAATTGCCAAACTGAGAAAAAAAAAGAGCAAAACTGTTGCAACAAGTTATTCTTTGACTCCATTATTCCATTATAGTGTATTTTCTACTTAGGATCTTCTTCCTGATCCCATGAAAACTTCCTATATACTGATACATTTTTATATTTTCTGTAGGACTCTGAATTGCTTTGTCTGTTTCTAATGCCTGGAACAGATCATCTGGCAGGGATATCCATAAACATGATGTTTCTTGCTGCATAAATAGACTCTTCCACTGTGGGAGTTAAGGCTTCCTACAATGACCAAGTGTGAAAGTTCCTCTCCTTCTCCACGAGTGGAAGTGCAAGTGACAGAAAATCTTTATCAGCCCTTCCCTAGTGAGAGTGTGGCTCTGCAAACATCAGGAAGTCTTGTCTATTGGACTAAACCCGAGGTCCTGGCAAAAATATTTTTGAATCCAAAAAGAAATTAGCTGCCCAAATGTCTGTGTCTTGTGCAGTTTTAACTAGCAAGGATAATTATAATAGGATTTTTTCAATGTTAAATCTTTGCTATAAGCAGTCCATGAGTAATGCGAAAGACAGTCCTTATTAAGGGTGCACTTCTGAGTAAAAATACAGCCAGGGGAGAGTATTAATACCTTTTGCAAACTTCCTGGCATTTTTCCACAAACCAGTGTTTAAATCATCCTTTGCATAATACATTTGAATGTCTTCTGCATTAAATTCAAAACTTCTGCAAAAGTGATAGTAATAAATTGTACAATAATCGTGCTTTGCTGTGGTTAACAACACCTCAGAACTCCTCCATTTCATGAAGTCTTTTCAGACACTGCCATGCATAATTTCAGGACCAATAATGTTGCCACTTAACAAAAGCCTTTAAATGGAGAAAAGTCCCCAAAACTCACAAATTAATCCAGATTGTAAAAAGTATATGGGTTTAAAACTCTTTCTTTGTAAGCATGATCTGATGAAGCAAATAATGACTTGGGCAGAAAGCCCAGTTACTGAGAAATATTTATCTAGGACATAGATGTGTAATATTCCAGTAGAGAGTGTAATAATTCTGCCCAACCAATATATTCTAGATTTAGTAATGCATAAGCATGCACACACACTTTCAAGTGCTGAGGCCTAAGACCGGATTCCAGATCTTCCTTTGAGGGTTAGTTTTAGAAAGCCAGCACTGCCTTTTGTGTTAGAGCTCATTTTTAGCAGTTTTCACTGATTCAGAGCTCCAGGTTTCAGGAAAGCCAAGTGTCAAAGCCTCAGAAACCTGGTCATGAATAACTCTGACTCCTCTGAATCCTTCAATATCTGGAGGTGCTTTAGCCAAACTCCTTTCCTATTGTCCATCCAGAGACAATACTGGATAGTGTGATTCCAGGCACCGGTTTGTTCTGGAAGGAGAAAAAACACACAACATTTGGCCATGACAAGCAAAAACAACAAAAGAGTTTCCAGAAAACAACAAATTGAAGGATGAGAGATTGATAAATGGAGAGGAGAGGAGAGGAGTGGAGAGGAGAGGAGAGGAGTGGAGAGGAGAGGAGAGGAGTGGAGAGGAGAGGAGAGGAGTGGAGAGGAGAGGAGAGGAAAAAAGAAAATTAAGTAAAAACATGCATAAGATGAATTTATTATTAACTTGTATTACTTTCATGCCTAGTAATTAAAACGAATAGTATCAGAATCGCTATCACATTTAAACATGATATCAAGCTTTCTCAAGAACAGAAATTTGGAAATTAGGTTTAAACAAAATAAATATTTTCACCAAATTTGGAAATGTTTTTTTATTGAATTGTTTTGTTAAATTCTGTAGATGTACTTTAATAAAGCTGTCAGTCCAAAAGCAACCCAACAGTTTTTACTTATCTCTAAGCAAGAAAATATGTGTGATCATCTGGGGGGGTGAGGAGATCATGTGTGAAATCAGTATCTCAAATAATGAATAAAGTAATTCTGATAATTTTTTTCTGGTTTCACTAACATATCTCCTACACAATGTAGTTCAAGATAGTTGATTCCAGTTAACACACTGAGTAAATAACAAATAGCTTAGTTAAAGTGCATAAAACCCCTGTGTGAAAGCTGTAATGAAAATTAACCAGGGTTTAATTCAATGAGTTCAAATTGCCTTTAAAGTAAATCAAGCCAAATCAAATTAAGGTCATTAGAGTTTTCTATGAGACGGTCCAATCAGGGGTTCAACACAAATTAGTCATATGACTAAAATAACTAATTCAGAATGATTTTTCTGTGTGTTTCCCCATGCAGACCAGCCCTTAGACTCAGTCACTGACACCACCTGTGGAGCTCCCCTTTGGAGGCTGCCCAAGCAGGCAGCCAGCCTGCACTGGCAGAAATGTCTTCTGCCTGCCAGGTCCCCACCACAGAGGGGATGCCACAGGAGGCAATGATGTTCTGGCAACTGGGTAAAGTCTCTCAGAATACTGACAGATTATTTACAAGTGCTGGCATCCCAAACTCACCTACAGTTAGTTCCCCTTTTAAAGCTGGACATTGCCTGAAAAAAGGCTTAAAAATTAATCTAAGGAGACAAAAATGAGTTTATAATAACAGAGTTATTTAGAATTCAAGCGTTACATTGGGAGAGTTCTTCACTAAATACAAAAAAGAACACAAAAGTCATTCCCTTCCTCTAAGGAAGAAACATTTTATTAATTATCTTTTATTCATTTCATTTCATCTTCATGCTGGTTTATTCCTGATAAATAATGTTACCCAAAAAAAAAACAACAAAAGCAGCCACTGGTTACAACCAGCACAACTTCATGAGAGGGTAGACCTGCTTGTTGAACCTGATTTCCTTCTGCAACAGCCTAGTTGATCTTGGAAGGCCAGAAGATGTGATCTTTTTGGAGTTCAGCAAAGCTTTTGGTACTGTTTATCACAGGATTCTTCTGGACAAAATGTCCAGCACACAGCTGGATTACTGTGTTATGTGGTGGGTGAGCAGCTGGCTCGTGGGTCAGGCACAGTGACAGTGAATGACACCAGGCTGGTGTCCCATCACCTGTGGGGTTCTGCAGAGCTCCAGCTCCATCTTTGGCCCATTTCTCTTCCACAGCTTCTTTAATGACCTGGACACATGACTTGAAAAAATATTAAACTTACCAACAACACTACATTGGAACGAGCTGCCCTTGAGGGCATAGAGGCCCTGCAGAGAGACCTTGACAATTTAGAGAGATGAGAAATCACCAACCCTGTGAAGTTTAATAAGGAGAAGTGCCGAATTTTGTACCTGGAATAGGGCAACCCTGGATGTGTGTATGAGGATGGGGAATGAGAGGCTGGAAAATGGAAAGGCACCAAGGGATTCTGGTCAATGGCAAGGTAAACGTGAGTCAGCAGTGTCCTGGCAGCCAGGAGGGCCAACTGCATCCTCCTTATAAGGAACAGCTGAGGTCCAAGCAACTTGTCTTATTTAGCCTGGAGGAGACTGAGGGGAGACCTCACTGAGGCCTTCAACATCCTCACAAGGAGAAGGGCAGGTACCAATCTCACCTCTCTCTGACCAGTGACAGGACTCGAGGAAATGGCCTAAAGTTGTGTATAGACTCAATGATCCCTTGGGTCCCTTCCCACTCAGCATATTCTACGATTCTAGGATTCTATGATTCTATGATTCCATAGCCCTGAGTTATTCTATCTGTCAAAGACACATACCAGATATATACTTTGACCTTGAGGATTTGCCAGTCTGATTCCAATCTAGTGGAACAATTTACTTTTGCAAGGGAAAAAAGGTCAGTTCCAACAATCTGCTGAATTTGAACAGCATTTCAGTGGAACTTGTACTGGTGTTTATTCACACGCTTTACTAGTCATAGAAACCATGTACAGTTTTATTCCAAAAAGCTCGTATCTACTGAGCCTAAGTAAACAGAAGGATGTCGGATAAATGGAATTCTAAGACAAATTTAGAGCAGAATAAAATGTGTCATTGTGCTACATTTATGACAGCCAATCATTTCTGCTTTTGCCAAAACTGGTCACAAGTAACAGTCACCAACATTGCAGATGGTTAGAAACTGCATATTTGATATCAACTCCCATCTATGGTGAAATGACTCAAGCTTATAATACATAACATAATGATATAGATATCAAAATTTTTGTTATGGAACCATATCAAGGAATCTTTAAACCATATGGGCAGATCTGGAACTTGACTAATTTTCTGTTTGGTGCTTCTGAAAGAAATTCTGTGGACTGCCTTGGTCAGTGTATTAAAGTGCTTAACTTCTTTTTCCTAAAAACATTTTGTTATATTATATTAAAAATCTTTCTTGGATTAAATATGGTTGGTATTGCTTGTTCTACTCATAAGGGCTCGTAGACAATGGTTTCTTTCTTTTGTCTTTACACTTGTTTTTATCATATCCAAGTTGTATTTCCTCTTCTCCAGACTAAACTACCACAGTTCTTTCCTTTACAGATTTTTTTGTAAGGTCCTGTACTAAGTAGACCACACTGAATGATTAGGTTTTCCCAGCTTTGCAACAATTTTCAGTTTACATGACCCTTTTCCAGCAGCATATCCTAAACAAGGGCCAGGTAGAAAGGCACAACCATGTTAGAATTCAGATAGGTATATTTAAATTATAGTTCATTGTTTGTAGAACACGAGGTGTGGTTTTTTGCTTGCTGGTTTCTGATTTTACTCTAATCCATATCTTGACTTGATATTACTATGATGGAGTCTCATCAAGCTCTCAATCAAGACAACTATTCTTTGTGTGGTGCTCTGTGGCACAATTTGATATGTTCCTCTTCTTTGACCACTAAATCAGGGGGAAAACAAACCAACACATCAAATAACATTGACCAAACAATTAAAATACATGGATGCATTCTTTATTTTATGCTTCCTGTAGTAAATGGTTTGTACATATGACAACTAGTACATTCCACATTTGAAAGACGTCTTTGTCAATCAGTAAAGAGAGACAAATCAGAACCTAAGATCTGAATAATGTGTTTGCAAAACAGCCTGTGCCAATCTTGTTTTGATTTTGAGCTTTCTATTCCCTAGCAACTGTAAGTCACAACATTACACCAAAGAGCAAAACAAGTTCTGTATATTCAGTGCAGGCAGACCTACATGCATGTATCAAAGCCATGTTTTCAAATGCATTTTGAAAAGTCTTCCAATATCTTGTTTTTTTCCAGATGCAACTGCAGCAATAAAAAAATCACTATCCAATTTTCATGTTTCAGCATAAAGGAGGTGGTACCGATTATGCATTTTTTTTTTTTCAGGAAATATGGGGTTATTTATAACTAAAGGATATTTTTCAGTAATGTGCTTCCGAAGTCTTTTTCATTTTGCCATGAATTCTATTTCCTTTAAATGTATTATGCAGAATATAAACAAAAATTAGAGTTATGCATTCAGGGATAATCCTTTTTATTGGTACTATTATTATTATCATTGTCGTCATTAATAATGTTTATTGCATTTGCAGATTGGCCTCTCTCTTAAATAAGTTCTCAGCTACAGGCAGTATGATGAGCACATTCTGACACCTCCGAGCTTTTACCTCTTTACACTGGTTCATTTTGCCTCACTAATTTTCTTTCTGCTTCTTTGTGCTGTGCCCTTCTTCCAACAGACCTATATCACATCTAGTGCTGCAGTTAAATATGGATTATACTACAAAAAGAACTATAAAGAAGCCTGAATGATAGAAAACAGTTTCCCAAAATATTTAAACAGTCTAAGTCCCCACTTTTGCAGTTACAGCCTGAGAAGTTTTTATGAAATAGGAACAAGAAATTAAAGAGTCATAGACTGGTATAGCAAAATTTTTTTAATCTCATTTTGTGCATTTTGGGCCAAACTAAACTCTAGTTAACAAGGTTGTTATTTTTGTTGATGGATTAATTTATTGTTATGTTGTTTAGAAGTTCCTGTGCTTTTTTACCCAAGTGTACGCTGAAATTACATCAGAGGGACAATTTCATCTCTTCCATTTTTTTCAGTGATCATAACACAGAAATAATAATAATAATAATAATAATAATAATAATAATATCCAGTACCTTTCAATAGTGATGATGGTGGAAACTGTTTACAGTCTAGTGTCTTGATTAAGAAGAGGCAACACCAAGTAAGATAAGATTTCTGATTCATTAATTCCATTGGCATCATTTATGTTATTTTCTTACACACTGTAATTTTATTTCCCTCACCACAAATTCTTCTCTTATAATAAGAGCTGACAGGTTTTACCCAAGATATTTAATCATTATGATAGTTCCTGCAGGAAGAGGAGTAGATAAATGAAAACAAGATAGTATAAAATTAATGATACAAGCGCAAGTGATACAAAACTTTGCTTTTTGTCGACTAAATATCCAGTACCTTGAAACTGCAGCTATTGGATGATATTCTCAAAGGCACCTAATGATCCTCATAAAAAAATCAATGGTAGCTTTAGAGCGCAGACAGCATGACAATCTTCCACACATTATACACCATTAGGGAAAGTGATTTAGATTTTATATCTCTTTTCTAAAGCATAAGATATATTGATAGTTTTGTATGTAAATAAACAATAGGAGTAGTCTAGAAGATTTAATGTTTCCCTGTGTCAAGGAAAAGTATTATCTTAAAAGTACTATAGCAAAAGGACAATTAAAGTACAAGTCCAAACAACTGGTAACAAAATATTGAACTATTTCAGGAAATCTCATTGCATGTGTCATTAATTTTTGAGGAATCATTACCAAAGAAGAACCTATGACTATGCATATTTCCTAATTCAGATATGGTTTAGCTTACTATATGAAATTTTATTACAAAAATCTTGATTTTTTTTTTTTTTTGGTTCATGAGAGATGGATAAGTTCTAGTCCACAAGTTCAAGTTGGAAAAATACTAGAAACATAGATTTTAATTAAGAATTTTTTTTCTTAATGATGAAGTCTTGAAGGACATTCAGATATATCAAGATAATATAGTACCTAGCCCTGAGACAGACCAGTTTGAAAATGTGCTGTTTGTATAATTAAAAATATTAAACAAAGGCAACATCAGAACAAGCAAACACACAAAAAAGTCCCAAATGTAAACCCCAAGCCAAACCTAGCATCTTTAAATTACTTTGTATGCATGGCAAAAAAAATTGCACAGGATGAGGTTAAATGTATAAGAGTCTAAAACTTTGGGAATCTGTTTAAATCCTTACTTTGTCATTAGTTTATTGGGTGATGGTAGGCAAGTTCTTTAGGATTAAAAGAGTACCTAGGAAACCCAGTCAGTATTTCATTAATTTCATTATTTCATCCCTGCTTTAGGAGGGATATAATCAGCCTTTGAGGCAACAATTCTTTCCTCTGATTAAAAAACTTTCACCTGATGGACAACCTTTAAAAAGCTGGATTAAATGAGTTCCCATTCAGGATTAATCAAGAGCTGAGTTCCAGAGTCAATATTCACAATTTATTAATCTAACTTGAAAATTAAAGGATCTTATTTGGAGATCCTTAATATTACAGTTTAATGTTGTAGGCAAAAAACATCTTGTCTGATTTCAAAGTTTGCAAAGAGATGTGACTTTTGACATAACTTTGGCTACTTAGGTTTATATTACAAAACCTGAACATTTAATTTAGAAACCACAAACAGCTAAACCCCCAACCCCAAAACTTATCTGCTCTCTCTATTTCTTAAGCCAAAATTATGAATTTTAATCTTTCAGCCTACATTTGATATCACACATTTTTAAATTAAGGTACTTAAGAAAATTCACGCACAGAAACTAGTATAAGTTGCTGATATATTTGTAGATAATTGTTTAATATGAGTAGATTCACTACGTGTTCCAGTTTTCCATCATGTAATGAGGTTTTATTTTCTGACATTTTGTGCAATCAACTTCTGACATTCCTGGGTTAACAGAAAAATTAAACAGCAAGTTGTCATCTGCTCATTGTCCTTTCCAATGATTTATATTCATTTCCACTAGATTAAAGTATAGACTTTCAGTGAACAAAAATGCTTTGCAGTGATGATGTAAAGAAGACTGAGTGACTCATCAAATAGAAGTATAATACAAACTCACCAGACATCTCTTTGTTGTTTTTATTCCCAAGTGCTCAAAAATCAAGATTCACCAAGAAGTAGAGTTATGTTAGAGAGTGCATAAATCCTTGAAATTTTCTCCATGCTCCAACCTCCAAAACTTGACTTTCATAAAATGTGTTCCCACTCTCCATATAGTCAATATCCTGAAGCAGACATTGGTAAAATGTCTGCTTTTTTTTTTTTTTCATCATTTATGATGAAAACTGTGAGAAAAAAATCACTTCAGATTGCCACCTTAAATACACCACTGAATTAATTAGAATATGCCTGAAAAATAATTCTAAAAAAAAATCCTAAATCACGACCAACTGAAACCCATTGAACTACATTAATTTGCTGTTCCAGCAGCTTATTTCATTACAACTTTAAACTTCAAAATTTTTTACATAGATTAAACCAATCTATGGAAATAAAACTACCAGCAGTATAGCTTTCAGGCAGCTTCAAAATATCTGGAATTTTCGGGGTAGAGAACTATACACAACAAAATCAAGAGATATCACACAAAAAATAAAGTATTTTTAAAGCTGCAGCAAAGCATTTGGTAGAAACTTTGCCCTGCTAATGCGATTTTTGCAGGATTAGAAACTACAGCGTTTTGTTTCATCCACAGGAGTAATTTATATGTTAGCAAGCTGGTGAAGAAGAAAGAGGAATGATATAAAAACTGTCTCAGAATAGTGAGAGTAATAATCTGTATGTCTCAAAACTTAGTTTCAGTTTGTAATCAAAATTTTCAGTATTGATAAAACTTGACACAGTTACCTTGGCACAGTACAGTGCGTATTAAAATATCAACTCTCTTACTACGCTACATGCATAACCAGTTGAACCCCAAATTCTGTCTGTCTGTCATAAAAGAAAAAAATGAACTCTGTAGTGCCCAGGAATGAAGCAATCTTGCTAGAGGTTAAGTTTCAATTAATAGAATTTTTAAAGTGTAAATCCTGTCTAAAAAAAAGAAAATTATTATATGTGAAGTAAGAGTGTATGTTCTTATTATCCACACATGTGTCTAATCCTTCACTGAATCTTGCTAAGCTCTTGGCCTCAATTATATCTCAAGACAATGAGTTTTTAATGTATTAATTTCCATTTACATTAAATTTCTTTTTTTTAAAATTGTATAATGAAAAAGGTTAAAAGAACTATATTAAGATTTACCTGTAATTTGTGAATCTCTATAGCTTTATAGACATCTCTAAATTAACAATTTAAAATGAGGCAATACTATGATTTTGAAGAGAATCCTGCCCTTATGCCCATTTTCTGCATTTGATTTGCAGACTGTGTTTGCAGAGCAGCTTTTCTCCTTTGCACATGTTTCCTTGTGAAGCAGCTAAACGGGAATCTCACCATGAGACCCAAATATTCTCTCCTGTTCAGAGGGGACATCAAGTTGTGAATTGGGCCATGGCCACACAGCCACTGGGTACCATGACACAGACTCTGTTCACATGCCAATAACAAGGCTCTTTGAGCTCCTCTGATCACCTGAAGTGGTCCTTGTGTGTCATCAAAGGGGCAAGCTTTGCATTCCACATCTTCTAGCTTTCCACTCATAAGCCTGGAACTGCTTTTCTCTCTCAGAGACCTTGAACTTGAACTAAGATAAATTTGCCCACTCGGATCTGGCTTGACACTTAGTGATAAGTCATGGGCTGTAAAATTCACCTGAAGAGGAGCTCTCCCCCACTCACTTCAAAGATGAATGTAGGCACTGAAAATTGGAAAGGAGGATACCAAAGACCAGTTCATGGCAGGGCACCTGAGCTGTTCCCTCACTACCAAACATTTCTGCACAACCTGGGACAGTTCTTCAATTAAATCACTAGAAAGGAAGAGCTAGCAAATGGTATTTTACTTTTCAATGGGAAGCATAACAGAACTAGCAAACCAGTGTTCTGCATTAGTTGCTGCAGTCAAAGGATGAACACTCCACTCTGACACTTTTCTGTGGACATTGAGAAGACAAAAAGGGCAGTTCGATTGGGCAAAATCCATCTCAAATCAGTTTTGAAATATAAGTTAGCAACAGCAGCATCATGAACATAAATGATGTTTTATTCTTATATGGATTATAAAGGTAAAGGTGATAGGAACACACAAATGCAATAATGTGCTAGTCATCTACATGAAATAGATGAAGTGACACTGATTCCTAAGCTGACATGTGGTCACGTGTGTAGTCAAGGAAACAAAGGTTTGCTGAATATGTTTTCATTTTGAAACCATACGTATATCGGTGCATTTGGCACAAGTATCCAGCTTTATGTAATGTAAATTCCATCAATCACATATAACAGAAAAATGAGTACAAAGAACCACCTATTTTACCTATTGATCGGCTCCTGCTGAATCAGGAGGAACAGATTTGAGTGAACACCTAATACAAACACAACCTGCATGAGCACCTCTCTGTAGTAAAAATGTCAATCTTCTCATTTTGTAGAGATCCTCTGTGCCTTTATTTATGGCACACAATCCTAAAACATTTTAATTTCACCTACCACTTTTTCATAAATAGAATGAGAACCAAGCAATCTATTTCAGATGCAGATGTTTCATAATGGAAAAACTTGTCTATTTTTACTATTTATATTTTCTTCCACATCTGTCTTTTCTATTATGACAGCACTGTCATATTTTCTCCTAGATATGTGGAGTGATTTAAACCAACTTCTAGAATTATGCTGAAGACTCTTGTATTTCTCCAGTTTCAGTTAACTGACAGTTTACAGTAAAGTATTCTTTCCAGTATGAATCATCTGCCATGTCTAAGCCACTTTTACACGCCATTATAATATTCATGTAATTTATGTGGGTCACGTAGATACTGTGTTGATTATGACTGGAGTAGAGGTTTTTTCACAGTGTCCAGTGTGGGATGGTGGTTTGGATTTTTTCTGAAAACAGTTTTGATAACAGTTATATTTTTTTTGTTCTCGCTGGGCACTGCTTGCACAGAAGCAAGGCCTCTTCTTCTACTTGTGCCACACCACTGGTGGGGAGGCTGGAGGTGCACAAAAAGCTGGGAGAGGACACAGGACCAGTGACTCCAAGTGACCAAGGGGATATGCCAGACCATGTGATGCAGTGCTCACTGTGTAGAGGGAAGAAGGAGGGAGGGGGAATATTCAGAGTGTGGTTCTTCTTCCCAGGCTGCCGTTACCGTGGTGGGGCCCTGCTCTGGCAATCGCTGAACACCTGCCAGCACTTGGGAAGAGGGTAATGAATTCCTTGTTCTGCTTTGCTTGTGTGCTCAGCTTTTGCTTTCCCTATTAAACTGCCTTTACCTCAACCCATAGGTTTCCCAGCTTTCACTGTTCTGGTTCTCCCCCCAATCCTGCGAGTGTCGTGGTTGGCAGCAGGCATTAAACCACAGTGGTTCCCCACCCAGTCTGACTTGTCTTCTTGTTTCATTGTGTCAGTGGTCACCTACCTTAGCACATTACTCACAAATTATAACAACTTTACTGCTACGGAATCAAGAGGTATGTTTCATTTTTCACAGGTAGAATGGTTCTTTTTCTTTATTTTCTATCTGCTACAATTGCATCTTATATCTCCACTTTATACTCCATTGTATTTTATTTTCCTTGTTATACTATTTTGCTCTAAATCAGTCAAAAAAAACCCAAAAAAGGATTGTCATCTTTTCTGAGCACACTCAGGTGACTTATAAAATACTATGGGTTCAAAACTTTATTTTACTTCCATATAAGACTACATTTTACCCCACTAATTTTTTTCTCCTTTTTCATACTCCATGAATGGCTTCAGTTGAATTCCCACCTAGAAGCCAGACTAATTTGACCTCCTATGAGCTCAGTCAAGTCTTTTCAGATGCCATTAGTGACATTCAGAAGTCACAACTACTTTTTGGAAGTGTAAAGAATAATCTTTGGTTTAGGCATAGTCATAGTCATGTACCAATCTGGACTCATGCTTTTTTCATGTTTAATGTAAACGTCAAATTAACACAGTTTAAAGCACTTATAATTGTGTGACTAAGGAGGTATCAAAGTATTTATTATATGTACTTAACCCTTATATAGTTGTTGAAAGTGATATGTCTTATATCACAGCAATTTTGTGCTGGCAGTGATGTACTCTTATGGGACATTACATAAATTGTAGATGTCTTCCCAAAGCATGATCATCAATCAAAACTAGTGATGATAATGTTGCCAGTAAAATTAGAAACAGACTGTCAAGAAGCAAATACAAAAATCATTATGAAAGAAACTAGAATTTATGTTTTAGCTATAAAAATTACTTTGTTCCAGAAAAGGCAGAGAATAATTTTTGGTCTTTTCTGTCAGATTTAGGGGCATTTTCTAATAAAAATTTAATATTTACAAAATTAATGAAATGGCTACAGCCTGGTTAAAAAAACAGGCAGGAAGGAAAGAAATTACTTATTGGTATCATTTTTCAGCAAACTTTTCAGATAATTCTAAAAAGATAATAGAAATATTGTTTGCAATTAAATAAATAAAGAAAATGAAACTACATTGATTCATTCTCTTCTCCCACCAACTATAAAGAATGAGTTTTGATTAAAAAGATCAAATTTTCAAAATTCAGGACAACAGTGAAAGAGAGAATCCAAACTGATCCTCTGCTCTGAACAAGACAACAACAATTTTGGAGACTCAAACTACTGTCTGCCAAATTGCCATTGAGAAATGACTAAGCATAAAATATGAGAGGTGTAAATTTTTTTCTTGTTTCAAAATATCTTTTGTCTTTATTTCTACTTATACTATTGAGTGTCATTTCAACTAAAAGGGAAAGAAAAAGGAAAGGCTAACAGAAAAAAATAGAAGGTTATTATACTTGTTACACCTATCACTTGAAAAATGGTTTATGAGACTTGACATTTTCCATGGCCTTATATAATTAACTGCAGACTAAAAAGCTGAGCAAATATGATTAGTCGATTAATAAATGTTATTGATTTAAAAACGAAGTAACCTTACACAGTGCTAGAACCATCTATTTTACATGACATAATTATGTACATTCTGAGTAATCATTGCTCCCTAAAGTTCCTTTCTCCCTTAAAAAAATAAAATAAATTGCAATGATAATTGCTTAATGAAGCATGTACAAATATTCAGTTTCTTTTTGGATTATTAACTAGCTAGCATACTGCATGCCTACTGGGTCATTCTATCATAATAAAATCAATTTCATCTTTCCAATGTGATATGCAAAGTTATGATTTTTTTTTTTTTTTAATTGAGAACTTTCTCTGTAGTGTTCTAAATAAATAGCTATTAAGAAGCTGAAACATTTTGCAAACTTGGGCCTATACTTAAAGTAAGCATTTATTCAGTGAACTCATTTTTGGAAGACATTAGCATCAGCTTCAAAAAAGTTTGAAACAAAAACTTAAAAATAAACAATTTAAAGAAAAAAATAAGCAAAAGCAGATTACCCTGTTATTGTAGCTGCTGGTTTTCTCAGTTTTAGTGATATAATATTTGAACTCCTGTCAGTTTTACATATTGACAAAGATTAAATGTCTTGTTACATCTAACAAAAGTAAAAAGTGTAGTATTTATAACGAAAAGAGTGAACACTGCCAGTGAAAGATGAGAGGAATTATAGCATCTGACTTTAGTTATAATGCTGTCTTTGTGATAACAACTCTTTACCAAACATTCATACAGTAACCTTATGTCTAGAAATCTAAAATTGAATAGCTGTGGAGTGATGTTGCACACTAACAACTACTATAGTGTGATTTAGCTAACCAACATCAATTTCCTCCCAGCCTGTAAAGCAAAATCCATTCAGCCTTTATATTGAAACATCTGCAAGCAGCAGCCCAAGATAATACTTACAAAACCAATGGGAAAAAAATCCCAAAACAACCTCTACAGAACCAAGAAATAAATACACAAAAACCCAAACCCATTAATACATAGAATTACCTAAAAATGGGAAATCAAATAAATCACCCTCCAATCAGAATCTTGAGGATATTCTTTCCACCTAAATCTTCTTACTAAAGTGCTATTATATTCTGATGTCTGGATTTACATTTGCATCATTGACGCAAATTTCCCCATTTTCTAACTTCTAAGAAATTTCTCCCTAATTTTCAAGAAATATTGTCTGGCTGTTGCCTTTTTTGACCCATCCACTGCATAATAGTTTAGACTCAGATTAAGGGGTGTGGCATATTGTTTCATTTACTTGCACTGTACAGATGATTTAGACTCCTATACATCACAGAACACCAATACTTAGTTGAATTCTTGGCTTACTTCTGAACAATTTGTACCCTTCCTGTTGTCCCTAGTCTAAGTGAGCTGTCAAGATTCCAGAGCACAGGCAGTGTTCACCTTGTCTTGTAGAGGGATGAAAAGGGGTAGATTCTTGAGAGAACTGCTGAGCACTTTGGTGCTGAATTTTCATTTCCATGCTGCTCCTACAGAATTTATTCCCCTAACAAACTCTGTCATCTCACCTGATCTGCAGCCAGTGGATGTGATTGCTTTGTGTTTATCTGTAAAACATGGTGAGCACTAAGATTACTTCTAAGTGCACTAATTGCCAACCCCATTGTAATGAAGTGCACCAATAACTGTTTTATTTCTATTGGATAGTTTTCTTTTTGTTTTGCTAAACAGGTTTTAAAAAACAAGTATTATGTATTTGTTCCTACAATTCAGTTATGTAATGTATGTTCAGTATGTTATCTAATGCTTCCATCACCTCTTTCATATCAAAGCACAGTAACTTTGGAAATACGTACTTTCATGGACTATTGATGACATTTTTAGCATCTCTTTATGAAACTGATTCCTAGTTTGTTCTCTAAGTTCTGATATAGATGGTCAGTGAGGTTTGTAATGGTTTAGGTTCCACTCTGCCTAACCCTAAATAGGGTTATTAGCATAATTGTTTTTCTCCAAAGGGCATGAAAAGGTGAAATGGAATGAATAAGACCTTCACCAGGATAGTGAAACAGAGGGGACTACTGAAAGCTGATTTAATTAATTACAGGCAGTAAAAGGAAGCTGCAAAATCACAGGTGGTGTGATTGTTCTGTTTTAAAAAGTAAGGGTTGTGGGGCTTGGCACCTGGATAAAATGGATTTTTCTGATATCTTGAGAGATAATCACTGAAAGACTGAATAATAAGTAATGCCTAATAGGTACAACCCATGAGAAAAAATACAGTAGTTCTGTGAAGTTAATGTTTTAATAGCAGTTAAAACTTACAACCTCCCCTGTGGTCACCTAGCAGCTCTTAAAAAAACATCAAGATAATATTTTTTGGTGTGTATAAATTCTATGGAAAAATCTATTTCCACAGCAAGTGGTGGCTGCAGAGTATTTCCACATTTTTAAAGGGGGTAAAAAGGGAAAATATTTTGAACATATGATGGTATTGAATAAATTAACAGAGTCCTGTCAGTTTTATACAAGGCTCTGGTGAGGTCAGAAATTTATAATACTCATGGTAAAATCTGTTCCTGGGCAGCAATTAGAATGGACCTATCCAAAATCTTTTGTCCGGTGAGTCTGGTCTGATGAGAAAATACATTGCAACATTGGTGATTTGAGGTGCCTTAGTACTGAAGAAGCCAAGTTGTTGCCCAGTAACCCACAAGAGATGAATTCAGGTGTTGTAGCAGAGATGTTACCAATAGCAGCAGGAATTACACTTCAATTCCATGTTTATTACACTCCATATCTCCACCCTCTGAACCCCATCAAATATTTTTCTTGTTCCTTAGACATACATATTTATCACAATTAGTTTCTCAGACTAGGGTGTTGCTTGACTTTCTGCTATCTCTTTACCTATCACTGCCACAACCATCATCATCATCATCACCATCATCGTATTTCCCTGCAAGTAATCTGTTTAGAATAGTTCAGAATCTACTCATTCATTCTTCTGCTGCCAAGATGCATTCTCTAGGATTAAAACCTCTCCTCAGACTTTGTCCAAAAGATTCTCAGCTTGCCAAGTGAACACACAGTCAGACAATTAAAGGTAGAAAATAAAGAATCAAAAATTTACCCACTGACAAATGCTGCAGGCCACAGAGTCCAAGCTAACACTGAGCATATGAGGGCCACAGATCAACTGGCAGAAACCTCAACAATTTAGACAAAATGTTTAATAGTACTATGTAGAAAAAGGAAAAATTAAGAAGAAAGATGTACAGTGAAACAGAACCTTGTGATAAGTTAGGTGAAAAAGCAGGTGAAAAAGAATCTGAACTTTCCTGATAAAAGAAGCTATGTCAAGGAGAGGGATATACTCAGAATACCATCAAAGTTGAAGCAATTCCAAAAATCACTGAAAAACATTTAACAAAATATCACTAGCAGAAAAATGCAAAGATTCAAGCAGAGCTGCTCTCCCCATGAAGCCGTGATATCAAACAGGGCATGAGGACAACAAAGGAAAGACATCAATAGTATGGAGCGCTTATTAGATCAGATGCACAACCAGCCCACTGAGGGTTAGCACAGAGCTAAAGGAAATGCCAGATAAAAAAGGAGTATATTAGCTCTGCTACTCACAGAACAACACTGTAAACTTTGCATAAAAGTATAAAAACTGAATTAACTGGATGTAGAATAACAGGGAGGAGAAGTTGGGGGAAAAAGAGACAGAAATTAGGAAAAAAATAGGGGAAAGGGGAAAGAAGAAAGGGAAAAGAGAAAAGGGGAAGGGGTAAAGGAGAAAGGGAGGGAGGAAGAATTTTTTAATGCAAAAAATAATGATGCTCAGTTTAATTTGGTAATTTTAGAATTATTTCCGATGAGAATAATATGAGTATTTAGAATAATATTAGTATTTATCCCAGGAGCTAGGCAAATTCTTTGTAAACCTGACAGTGTTTTTTGTTTAAAGATCTAATTTATTTCTTACCACCTATTTTTACCAGGTTGTTTTCTGGCTGACTCAGGAAAAAAAGACATAGCCAGATGTTGACATGAGAGAAACTAATGTTTTATTTACTATGATAGGTCATACTAAAACGTCATTCTTCTAAAAATCTGTGAAGTGATTATAAAAAAAAACACAAGTTCAGATGTGGAGACGATGAGAGAAAGAAAAATTGACAATGAAGAACCAAAGAGAAGGTTTACTGGAGAAAGGGAAAAGGACAAAACACAAGAGAATAAATAGAAGCAGAAATGATTAAATAAGGACAATTTTGAACTCTGCATGGTCTAAACCAGTATTAGTAGGGACACTTTGGGCAAAGATCTAATGTGCAATATCAGATTTTCAGCACCAGTCCAGGAATCTTGCTGAACATTTGCATCAGCCAGCAGCAGTGCTTCCATGAAGGCAGCAGGCACAGTCCATCTGGACTTCCAAGTGGGATCATTCCATTTTTAAGGACTATGATTTGAATTCAGGCCATTTCTTGTTAATGAAAAATACATGGTAGTCCATGACATAAGTAAGATGATTTGCCTGGGGTTCCTGTGTCATGTTATTGACAATAGGAAAAGTAAAGACAAATCTAATAAATACCTTCTTTAAATGCTGTCTTTATATTGAAATAATCTGGACACTGAACTCTGCAAATTTTATATTAGCATACTTCTGCTCAGCCATTAATGTAATGCCAATGTTTGTCTGTCACCATCTAGACTATTGCAAACAAGAAACAGTACAAGGAAATAAGACTGTATGTGAAGGAGAGAGAAATAAATTTTTTAAAGTCCTTCAAGCTAATAAAAAAAAAATGTAGCAAAAAACTAAATGGAAGGAAAATGGAAGAACAAGAGAGAGAATGACATGAAAAAATAGAACAATAGAGAAAGCAGTAAGAGGTGAAAATAATACCCTGAAGCATGATTAAATATAAGACAGGATGTCAATAATTCATAAAAAGAAATGGCTACTTAGAAATGCAAAGCTTGCCTCAGCTTGGTTTGGAGATATAGTCAGTATACAGGTGTGAAGGGGGTCTGTGATCTGTCGGTAATCAATCAGTATTTTATATTTTTTTAAAAAAAGAGCTTGAATAATTTATATGGAATTTCTCATTCTGCCTCTATGAATTGAATGTAGTACCTGGAAACAGCTGGGCCAGTGATCTCATGACTAATAAGGAAGATGCAGAACTGAATTATGTCAATCTGATTCATTAGACTGCCTGTCTATAGCCAGGAACATGTATGGTTGTGACAGTATTTGAAGATAAGAAGATGGAAATAAATGTCTACCCTGGACTGAGCAAAGCCTGAAGACTATCAAAACAGATGATATATCCCCTGTGTGGGGATATATTGCCAGTTATGAATCCAGACTCTCTAAACCCTCAAATTAGGACCAGCATCTTCATTTAATCTTTCCCTTCTCATCAGGTAAGGCATTATGCTGTTCAAAGAGAAACAAAGCGGGATATTGTTTTCAGAAAGGTGGTGGTGTAATCACTTGTCATTCTCTAATGAAGCTTAGACAGCACTGGCAGGTTGGATGCAGAGGAAATCACAGAATGTTACCAACAGTCTAAAAAAGATATTCTCATTTAGCCTTAGATATTTTGAAAATATCTTGCTATTGGGACAGCTGCTTTCATGTATTTGTCGTGGCAAACAAAACCAAAGAAAGTCAAAAAACATTTCAAGGGTTACGAGGGAGCAGGAATCCCAGTCAGCAGAATATGAAGAGATGTATCCTCACACTGACTGGAGTTACAATAAAAGGACTTGAAGACATTAGGACTTCATGATCTCAGACTTCTGGGGCCTTCTTTTGATACAATTCCAGAAATGGTTCAGACATCAGTGAATCAAGGGAAGTGACACCAAGGCAAGGGACACCTTTCCCCCTCCCGATTCCCCCTGGAACTCTCCCTTGGGATGTTTTCTGGACTCGTTGCAATCACTTGGGCCTCACCCTTTACAATAAATGTTTTTGTTTTTATGACTATAAATATTTTTCACACACCTAGGGTTGCTGTAAAGGAGTAAAGCATGAACATTAACAATACATGTATTCAGCATTTGCTGTTGTGCTTTACCTAATTGAAGAGGGTTTTTAAAATCTTGATTTAACACATTATTTGTGTAGAAATTTTTGATAAAATTTAATTGTTCTGAGGGGGCAACTCAGAGACGGAGCCCTAGAGAAAGTATTATGGTGACACAGTAAGTATATTTAATATTGTATTGTACATATTTCCGAGAAAATGTTTCTTTCTAATTTCTCTCTGATTTCTCTCTGGTTTTGGTGTTATATTAACAATTCCACAATGCATCTCTGAGCAGCAGTTTTGTGGGTGTCTTCATATTTTCTTGTCAATTCTTCTGCTTATCACATGTGAAACAAATGAAGAGCACCATGAAATTTGATAGTGTGATATTTGTGCAGTGCTCATCTTAGAATAGTCTTTCCTGTTCCTTGTTAGTGCCCCCATTCTCCATCAAGCTAAGTAGAATATTAAAACCTTCTATTTTTCAAAAATTAAACTATGTCACAAAAGTCCCCAAAAATAAAATCTTTGGAAAAAATGAGTTCCACCAGTTGTAATTTCTTTGCTGCTTGAGACTAGTACTGAAAATCTCCTATCTCTCCAAGTTTTACTCTGCATTCTTAAGTAGTTAGATTTTGCTTCTGATGCCTGAGCAGATTTCAAGTTAAGTATCACTCTCAAACCATACAATCACAACAGCCACTTGGTCTGTTTCCTTCCATGCTGGGGCAGACATTTAAATTTTATTTGGTGTTTAAGTTCATCATGGCACAAATCCCTTCTCTCGGTGCTCAATTTGTGTCAATGCTATCCTGCGAGATAATTTTTGCACCTATTGAGGCATCCTTGTTTACTGAGTTACCAAATTAAATAAATAAATAAAACAGGTGAACAGAATGCTTCAGATGATTCATGAACATGTGAGTTATAGTTTCTTGGTTGGTTTGCTTGTGGGTTGTTTTTTTATGTTCTGAAAAGCTGCCTAAAAGTCTTTTCCTCAGATCAGGTTTGTCAGTCACTTTCAGAGGAGTTGTGTTGATGCACATGTTTGGGAAAGTTGTACTGGAATTTTGAAAGAGACTGTTTTTTTCCCAGCCAGAAAGATGTTGTATAATTAACTCTTTATAGGTCAATATTTATCCTCTAAACCGTTGGAAAGAGAAGCTTCTATTTCTAAGGTGCAAGACACATATCATCTACAGAATATATCTGCATTTTTTACATATTATTAAAAAGAAGGATATAGTCAAAAGTCTACTTAATAGGGAAAAAAAAGGATGTGGTGATGGTTTGTATAAATCACAATTAAAATTTTAAGAGGGTCAGAGTGTTATTTATTAAATTCATAGCAAAAGTTATTCTGAATCAGCTGAAATGGGACATGAGTGGACACAAGTGCCCAACACTAGTCATTCTGTTAATATAGTCGAAGAAAAAAAATTGCTTTCTGACAATTTATGACTGACCAGAGAAACTATGGATGTAAGGAAATATTTATTAGTCTTATTTATCATCTTTGGAATTAATTTCTTGCTTTTCCTGAGTTATAACACCTTCTTGTAAAGTGGCATGTTCTACAAATGTTCATAAAACCAAAGTCCATTTAACCTCATTATAAGAAACCCTGTGGTTTCTCTCATATTGCTGACATAAGGTCTAATGTCTTAACCTGATCTGCAATTTCATTTTCTATATGGCTTTAATTGAAAAATTATTATTTACCTTCTATTACTATTCACATCTCTGCTAATGTGTCCTCCTGCATTTCCTTCTTTCAATTCCTGTCTTGTTCCCCAAAAATGTAGTTAGACAGTTTGAGTTTACAAATGAAATACGTCAATAATGAGCTGAAGACTTTATATGAATCATCATACACAGCTGTAATCAATGTGTAACCATTACTCTACATTAATACCTTTATAACCAGCTCTCAGGGCAGTTCCAGTAGCTGGGAATGAAGGATTCTTATCCATTTCTTTATCATAAAAATGAAAATCTATATCTATAAAAACATCTAAATCTTAGCTTTAAAGGACTTTGAAATTTTTTTCCTTTAAATCTTTGCATAGTCCTTATTTTCTTCACTACACCAATGGAAATGTTTTCTCATAGCTTAACTTCCGGGCGTGTGACTAATTCTTTTGAGTTTGCAGTTAGCCACGTGCATAAGTGTTCAGCATGATGCAAAATCTTCAGTTCTTCTAAAAGCAGGAAATAACTTTTCTTGTTTCTACAAGATGTATAGTGTTTTGCCTTTTTTCCACAGAGATTCTAATCCCTAACTGGGGATTATAGAATACAAAATCTTAATGAGCATCAGTCCATCCGATATCATAATTAACTTAATTCATAATAAAATCTTGCAGCAGCATAATTGCTATCTAGAAGAACTAATGTCTGGGAAAACCAAATAGTCTTATTGCCTGATATTTTCTTGTCAGTCAGATTTGTCCTCAGAAAACTATAGTTTGTTTAAAACTCAGACTAACTCTTAAATTTCTAATATCTCTCCTACTTTCAGAGGATATATTTTTTTCAAATGGAGTCAAGGATACTGGTCAATTCTTATGGGCCTTAAATAGTCATTGTATGCTAACTTCAGGCACTAACATGAAATGACTTTAGAAATCAAGATATGAGAGAAACTCTGTTTTGTTGATGATCCCTTGAGTAATATAAATGCCTTAGAACACTGCTTTTCTAAGATAAATCCACTGGAGAATTATCTAAACCCACCCAAATCTCATTAGGATTTTGTATTAATTTTATGTCTGCTGCATTGATACTAACAGCACATTAAATTTTTAAAAAATATTCAAAGCATCCTATGGGACAGTGTATTTAACATAATATCTGAGGCTTATCCTTTTGACTGTCAAGTTTAATATCAATAAATAATATTCAAGCTCAATTACGCATTGATAACATATTGCAGCACGTTATAGATTTCCAGCATTGACTGCTAGGATTGTAAGTCCCCAGCAGCAAATAACATCAGAACGAAAAAGGTTTTGTGTCTGTTCTCTGGTTTATACACTTCTAAGAATTGACAAGAAACTTTTTGTCCCATAGACTCACCTCCCTAGGTACAGGGCATGTAGAATCCCTACTGAAGGCACTGGAACTCCTGATAATCAGTGCATACAAGATCACTCCCATGATATCACTTCAAATTACTGAAAAAACCTTGGGAAATACAGAAATAAACTTATTCCAGGAGTCCTGGGAATTTATATCTTCCTGTGTTTCTGATTGCCTATTAGACAACGGTAGTCTTAATTTCCATTTGATTTTTATTCATGCAATTTTAAAATGCCATTTCTTTTAATCTAAGATGTTTGCTGGCAACTAAATTCTAATTGCTTGAAAAACAGGTTCCAGTGCAATTATTAAAGAAATCTTTGATTGCCTGAGGTAGATAGATATAATTTCCTAGACTGTACAAATTAATTATCATTGATCTGCTTGACATTCCATGCCTATGTCTATATATGTGCATACGTATGTGAGATATATATTTATATATACACACAGGTATATATATAACTTTAAATCTTGATTAATAGCTGAGGGTTGTTAGAATAGTTTTTGATCATGATGATTCAAGGTACACATTGATAAGTTTTCTCAATAAAAAGTGACACTGATTAATAGATATGGTAAGTTCTTGCTGTTATAAATGTGTCATACAAGCAGCAGAGGCCTTTTGAAGGTAAAATAAAGTTGGGGAATTCAAGGTCCTGAAACAGAAGCAGACTGAATAGTTTAGTCTTTCTTCCTGCTTCTCTTCAATTTCTCTTTGGAAATGCCTTTAACTTTTGATGTTATTTCTGGTAATGTGTTGGCATAAAGACCGCTAACATCTGACCATTTTTCTGTGCTGTGCGTGAATTTCCTAATTGTATTCAGAGGTGAGAGGGGAGGTACTGCATGTGTACCTCATTAATTTTTCTAGACAAATATGAACTATTTAATGCTATTGCCCATACTGACTTCTCATGTCTATCTACTGAATGAGTAACATAAGTAAAAGTTTATATTGCACAAACATGAATTTCATGTGATGTAATCCTTGTTTAACATAAGTCTGTGTATCTCTCATATTGCATTATTGCTCATTCCTAGCACTTCATAAGCCCCTTGTTTTGTTTGTTTTGTCATCCTTAGCATTTTTTGATTCCAGTAGGAAATAAGTATCTAAAATAGCTCAAATGTTCTCCAGGCTGAGACACTTTGGACTGTATCCAGAGGCAAAAAGGAATAATTTTAATATTCAAGTGTGTTTTATGTTAAATTCTTCTGTCTTTGGCTATCAAATAAGCAGATTTTTTTAGAATTTAAATTTTTAATGCTGAAGTTCTACCCATAGCCTTGCATGGATTTGGTATGCGTGAATTTGAAAAGGTCACAGAAGGAAACCTAGCAGATCAGGAATTCTTTCCACTGTTAGACTAGTGACCTAAACACAAAAATGCTCTGGTTTTCCTTAGTTCAGTTGAACACGTTTTTTTAATAAACTCTGTTTTGAATTTGCCAATTATGATTATTTGCAATGGTGATTTTGAGGGACCAACACATTGATCAAACACGTGATAAAACATTTTTCTATAAAACCCTTTGAAAATCATCAAAACACTACAAGCTTTTAGGTACCCTCAGTCTATTGTAAAATCAATGCAAATGGTTTCCCGTCCATTGCAAAAGCGACACTTCAGAATTCACCTTATTTAATGTCCACTTGAAAGGCAGAAAAAGTGCTTCCCATTAGTTTTTGTCTAATTCCTTGTGCCAAGTGTCTTTTACAAGGTTTCTAATTTGTCTCCATTTTGTATATCCCCTTTTAAGATCTGAAAAGGCCTTCTGAAGAATTTCTGATACTACATGAGTTACACACACATAGATCTGTGATTTCTAGATTCTTTTTTCTCAGTGACAGTCTGGGACATAAACAAATGCATTTTGCTGTTTCAACTCCTGAGTTTCCTAGCTCATTGATTGCTTTCTCTATTAAAAAAGAAAAGCCTTAAGAGATTTTCAGAGTCAGAGATACTATATTTTTTCTAAGTTTGATTTCATGAAAGCTTTTAATTTGGGTTCTATATACAAATTATGATGGGCAGTCTTACTTGCTATGTACCATAATTGAATTTCATTTTGACTATAACTGATGGTTGTAGTTTCTTAGTTTATTGGTTTTTTTCTTTTTCAGATTTATCAGACAAGTTCTTCTGTTTATCTGTCCTCAGTTTATTTGCTCTCATGTGATGTTGTGGAGGTCTTTTTGCTTGCTCTAATAGTGTATCTTTCTTTGGCTGTCACATGCTCCATTTTGGGGAAAATGTCAGGCTTTACCAACCTGTTCATGCCAGTGTAATCTTTCTTGTCTTTAGTCAGGTTATTTGAGTGACTTATGTCAAAACTCTTACTAGGTGTTTTATTGCAAAATATTAATTTATTTTTCAATGAGAAATAATGCAAAGATGACCTGTATTTGCTATTTATATTTAGTCTCTATTATTAATATAACAATGGAAAATTCAATTTTTTTGGAAAAAAAAAAAAATCAAACCCAACCAACCCAGGTCTTGTTTCCTATTTATTCTGGGCTCAAGTCCAACCATTTTGTCTTTTTTTGGAGGGAGCAAAACAATCTAAAGGTATGTGAGAGAAATTCCTGAGATAAACTGACCTATTTCCAATGTATCCAGGCTGCTTAAATGAAAATGTAGTGTTTGCAGTAGTCCAGTGAGGGGCCCCAATTTCTTTAGAAATGAAAATTGAAAGTTTCATTGATAATGAGTTACATACAGTGAAATACTATTTAACAAGTTGATTGCTTCTATCAAGCTACCAGTCATAGAGTTAACCTGGACTAGCAGGACAATTTCATCGACACAAGATCTATGATTTTTCTCTGTATTACTTATTTCATTTTCTCTTTCATTTTCCACTGGCATAGTATTTTGTAGTTAGTGAAGCATGAATGCTCTTATTCATTTGCAAAGCAGACCATTTACCTACTTGGAATATAAAGATATTTAGTACATTTGCCACAGTGTTTTTCAAGTAGCAGACCTAAAATACAGTGTGATTACAGAGAAAATATGTGGGCTAATTACTTAACACTTAGTGTTTTAAACACTTTTCATGGAAATATGTATTCTGTTCTGTTCTCTCTCTTTTTCATGACTGTAGCATTGCAGAATAGCTACAAAATTATTGTCTTTAACCCTTTGAGAATGTTTTTGACTGATGGCATTTCTAACAGCAGATTATTAACATATATTCTAGCTTTGAATCGCTAAGGGAAGAAAAGTAGCATAATAAGGCTTCTATTTTTGCTTTGTATTGTCAAGTGTATTCTTTCTTAGATAGTAATTTGGCATTGCTCTGAACAGGAGGTTCTTGTGCAGTTTGTGATATTGGAAATATTTATTTCTATAATTGTAAGTATCTTTCTATGCATTTTCTCTATTTTCCACAGTGAAGCTGGCCTGCCCACAATACATACACGTAATTTTATAAAGATCAATTCCAGTAAAGGACTGGCAGGGTCATTATTATCTCAATAAGCTTTTTCTCCACAGGCCCTGCCTGAGAGCTCTGTACCAAAAGGCCTTTAGCCAGGCTTTCAGCATGGTCTTCACTAGCATTCATACAGCCAACTCAGTGAAATATAGGCTGATAAATGGGTGCTAAACTGGCTAAACTCTCAGGCTGAAAGTTTATTTTCATCACAGGTTCAACGTCCAAATGGCAGCCACTTCATGGATACATATTGCAGCAAATGCTGTTTGTTAATAACCTGGGTGATAGAATGGTGTGCACCCCGTTCTCAGCTCATTCCAAAATGGGGGAAGTGGTTCATTTCTACCTGAAGTGACCTCAACAATAAATACATTTAAAAA
>VYXF01009498.1:173684-209655 GCA_013397295.1 Polioptila caerulea
AAAAAAAAAAAAAAAAAAAAAAAGAAAGATGTACAAAAAATACAAGGAAAGGAGAATGCAAAGCTCAAAAGGAAAAATAGCTTCATTTACCAGCCAAGGCAGACTGACCAAAAATTAGTTTTGCTAAAAAAGACCAGATAAACATCAAAGCTGATCATGACCTTTCAATGTGAACCTGCACCATTATATTAATTATAATTTTTATCTTATGTTAAATTATAATTGTAATGGAAAGGAGAAAGAGAAAGGGGTAAAACCCATATAAAACCCATGAAAAACATGTGATGAACAATGCAATTGCTCACCACCCACTTATGCTCAGCTGATTCCCCAGCAGCAATCAACCCCTCCTGGCCAACTTCCCTCTGTTGATTGATTTGGCATCATGTTCTATGGTGTGGAATATTCCTTTGGCCAGTTTGAGTTAGCTGACCTCCCCATGCTCCTTCCCCTCAGCTGCTCATGCAACCCCTCACTGGCTGAGCATGAGGCATTGAAAAGTCCTGGGCTTAGAGTGGGCTCTAAGGACTGCTAAACTACCAATGAATTGTCAGTGGTTCTTGAATGTCCCCAGTGAGGCAATCCCATAGACCTGCCAGGCACAGATCTGTGCAAGCTCATTTATTCTGCCACTCAATGCCTTCTCATAAGGTGTTTATGGGTAGGAACACAAAACAGCCACTCTCAGTTTTGCATTATGCAGTCATGGGTTTCCATGGGGTCACAAGAACTGAGTAAGAATCAATCTTCAGCTTCATCTATACCCATCTGTAAGTTTCAAGAGCATGAAATGAAAAGGTATTTGAACTCTTTCTGAAAAAATGTGGTTCTTGAATTTCTCTCTATATCTTGACTATGTAAAGCTTTGTACAGAGTCTGCATGGGCAAGATGCCCAAACAAAAGGTTTCAAACACTTTGTTAGATTTTTGCCCATCAACTGACCTTACACACCACTTTTTACAGTTCTGTAGAGTAGATGGTGTCTTTATTTCATGAGACTATTTTCTATGCCTTTTACTTGATGTTTCAAAGCACTTTGAATATGAGTAAGTGGTAAATACACTTAAGCCTGTGTAAGTAGCCACTTTGATTATGTAAACTCTGGTCTTAAGAGATTTCTAAGTATCTCCATAAATAGAAAACAATTTTCTTCTAAGAAAAAAAACCATTTTGCGTTAGTCTCTAGAATACTGTAGTTGACTGTTACTTGTTATCTTAATTGTATGCTTGTGTATCTAGTTTTCACTTCTCAATAATTCAAAATGAGATGAATTATATGAACCGGAGCTAATAAACTTTAGAGAGATCTCCTTGTTCCTGGAAAGAAAGAGACATTTGTGTATCAGAAGTTCCAAACAACTTGACAGAGAAAATACTGCTTGCCAAAAAATACTAGGAGACATTGATAGAACTGATAGTTTTGACTGCAGACCATTTTTAACCATAATAGCACAGAAGTTTTATAAGAAGCACTTCATCGTGTTTGTCGTAGTTCAACCCCAGGCAGCAGCCAAGTCCCAGGCAGCTGCTCACTCAATCCCCTCCCACAGGATCAGGGAGAGAATCAGAAGGGTAAAAGCTGGAAAACTTGTGGATTGAGATAAAGACATTTTAATAGGGAAAGCAAAACCTGTGCTCACTAGCCAAGCAAAACAAGGAATTCATTCACTGCTTCCAAAGGGCAGGCAGGGTTTCAGCCATCCTGGGAGAGCAGGTCCCCATCACATCTGACAATTACTTGGGAAGACAAACACCATCCCTCCAAATATTACCCCCAGTCTCCTTCTTCACCCCACTTTATATATTGAGCATGATGTGACACAATCTGGAATATTCCTGTGGTCAGCTGGGGTCACCTGTCTCAGCTCTGTCTCCTCCCAACCTCCCAGGCACTCCCAGCCTCCTCGCCAGCGTGGCTGTAGGAAAAGCAGGAAAGGCCTTGGCTCTGTGCAAGCCCTGCTCAGCAGTAACAAAAACATCTCTGTGTTATCAATCCTGTGTTCAGCACAAATCCAATACACAGCCCCTTATCAACCACTGGGGAGAAAATTAATAACCCAGCCAAAACCAGCACAGTGTTGATTCTTTAACGACATGAGAAACTTGGCAAAATCCTGGTCTAGACATGAATACAATTTAGAAAAATCTGCAAGCCTATTTCCAGAAAATTAAATGCACTTTCTTTTCTGAATGTAGACTTGTGCATACAATAAAATATCAACTAAAACATGAGGAAATTTTAAAATGTACATAAAATAGAAAATCTAAGACACATCACACTTCCAAATTCAAGAAAAATAGTGACAATTAACTCTTGTTATCCCCATGCAGAGTATAGTGCTATTAAAGATTTGCCATATTTACTTCTTGACTTTTTAGGACATCTCAAAGAAAATTAAATTTACCAGAACAAGATATTTTGTCTATTTTTCACCTTCACTATTCAAAATGGTTATTTCAATTTTCCAAAATTTAGAAATATTACAATACATCTGGGATAAACTTTTAGAAAGGGAAATTAATTTAGAAAATAATTTTTGTAACTACACATTTCTAGTTCTCTCAGCCCAGCTGTATGTCTTGGCTAAAAAAAACCTGAGACAGAACAATATTTTCCTTCTCTATATAAGAATCCTATTTTGATTTTAGAAAAAGAAAAGACACATTGGATAGCTGAATTTTTTCAATAAGATGCCTTCTTAAAAGACATTCCTGGCATGAAATATGAGTGGTTGTTTTCCTTCATATAAATTGTCATTGAAATCAAACAGTTGATAAAATGCAGGCAAGTGAGGATATTAATTTTTTAGTTGTTTTGAGGATTGTTTTACATGCTATGACTGTTGCCACAGAAATGCCCATATTATACCTGTGTGTTTAGCTTGCAGATTTGTCCAGGACAACACAGGTTGTGGAGATTTTACATGTCAGTAATCTGAGTAGAGGTTCATCCTGATGTCCTTAAAGTACTCACTGCTGAGGTTACAATTCCCCAAAGCAGTTTCATTTGCTGATATTATCATCTTCACAGCATCTCAAGAACTGTATACTGTGTATAACTTAGTTATTATTTTGGTACCAGAAAGATTCCCATTACCAGTGGAAAAGAGTTCATTTTCTTGTCCTCTAACTTTCACTCTCATAAGTATGCATATTTGCTGAAAGTAAACTTTATATGTAAACTTTCTTATAACAATGTCTATCCCTAGACAGTGATGGAGTAAGGGTTTGGATTTAGCACTTTTATCATCTTCTGAATCATTCCCATCTGCAGTGCAAAGTCCCTCACCATCTGTACCATGCCTGATAACTTATGCAGGCAATACAAATACTTGTCTCTTATTTCCATCAAGGGCATTTTTTTTAAACATGAGCCATTTCTCTTGCAAGCCCTAATTCAGCAAAATATAGAACCTATACATAACAATCAACTATTTTTCATCAAACTGAATGACTGATGACAAATTGCCTCAATTTCTTTTGGGAAATGTTCCTCTCTAGGAATGAGACTAACTAGATCTGACACCCTCACACAATGCAGTGGTGGCCCATCTCACACACAGCCCCTGTGAGCTCTGGCTGCTTTCACTCAGAAATTCCCACGGTCATGTGCACACAGGTAGAGAGCCTGTGTTCACTCAGAAAAACAGTCAGAAACGAAGTTTAATGAGAAGAAATGACAGACTGAAATGTCAGAAGGAGAAGACCTTTTTTAATGTTTAATGGAAGAAATGACAGATCAGTCACAGGGCACGGCCATTCAAGCCCTGCAACCAGCCGCTGTTTACACGGCTAACCTCTTTCATACCCTTACCCTTCTATTTCCCTTGCTCTTCTCCAGCCACTCTAAATCCCAAAGGTTCCTGCAAGTCTTCCTCTGGCCCCATGGTATTGGGTGTCCTCCCTGGCTGTGGGGTTGATCATTCCCTGTAGCTGAGACAGGTTACCCTCAAGCCTCTGCCCTGCGTTGTTTGTATGGCAATGAATTCTTTATCACATAACAGTCCTGTCCATAATAATTTAGGGTAAATCAAAGCCTTTGATAAGATAAAAATATAATCTTCTGAAGCACAGGGGACAATAAAGTGTTGCAATCTTAAAAGGCACCAGAAGAAAGAAGGAAGAAATGAGATAAAGTGTTCATGGATTATTCCAATTGATGATCCACGCAGATCATGTCTGTGCTGCTCATAGAGAAAAAGCCTTCCAAGGTAGCCAGCAGAAAAATTATTATCTTCTTCTAATCCAAACATCAGTTTTATTTTTACATTGGGTACTGGGTTTGTGTGGCAAGTTTTTGGTAGCAGGAGGGGGGACTGCAGGGGTGGCTTCTGTAAGCTGCTGCCAGAAGTTTCCTCTATGTCAGACAAAGCCAATGCCAGATGAATCCAAGATGGACCAACCTGCTTCTGCCAATGCTGGACCAATCAGAAATGGTGGTAACATCTCAGCAATGACATATTTAAGAAGGTGAGAAAATTATTGTGCACAAGTGATTGCATCCAGAGAAGAGTGGAGTGAGAATATATGAGGGAATCAACTCTGCAGACACCAAGGTCAGTCACCGAGGAGGTGGCTGGCACCAGGAGAGATTCCCCTGCAGGCCACGGTGCAGGATTGGGTGAAGAAGCTGTGTCCCTGCAACCACAGAGTTCCAAAGGGAAGAAGATATCCACAGGAAGCCCATGGAGGTGAATCCATGCAGGAGCACGTGAATGCCTGAAAGAAGGCTGTGAATCCATGGGAAACTCCTGCTGGAGCAGGGTCCTGAGAGGGATCTTCATACCTGTGGAGAGAGGAGCCCACACTGGAGAAGTTTTCCTGGTAGGACTTGTGACCTTGTGGAAGGCACCCAAGCTGGAGTTGCTCAGGAGGAACTGTGGCCCATGGGAAGGATTCATGCAGGAGAAGTTAATGGAGAACTGTCTCCTGTGGGAAGGACCCCATGCTGGAGAAGGGGAAGAACCCCTCCCCTTGAGCAGTGCCAGCAACAACCTGTGATGAACTGACCATAACCCCCATTCCCATCTCCCTGCACTTCTGGGGGAGGAGTTAGAGCCAGGAAAGAGGGAGAGATGGGGGGAAAGTGCTATAAGATTTGTTTTATTTCTCATTATCTTGCTCTGATTTTGGTTGGTAATAAATTCATTTTATATATCTAAGTCAGGCCTATTTCTCCTGTGACAGTAACTGGTGAGTGATCTCTCTCTATCCTTTTCTCAATGTATGCTTCTTTCAATATATTTTATTATCCATGTCCAGCTGAGGAGGGGAGTGACAGAGCAGCTTTATTTGTGGTAATTTATTACATGTAACAAATATAAAATTAGGAAAATAAGTACATGTGCGAAAGACAAGGGTGATGGTGATGGTGACCTGAACATAAACACCTCACTGCTGGGCTGCATCATGGATACAGAAATATAAGCTAAAAAAAATGAAAACTGCTGGAAAGATATATTTAAAAAAAATCCTGCCAACTTAAAGTGTCATAATTAACAGATACTCCAATAACATGGTTGTAAAGAAAATTGCCCGTGCTAAGAAGATAATAAGCCTTATTTTCAAGACCAATTAATCTAATTTCAATCTCCAGATATTTCTATGCATTTGTCAGCAAGGTTGAATTTTTTTCTCACTATTAGACATTGTTTTCTTAAAGAAGTCACCTTCAAATAGTCTCTCAAATAGTCAGAATAAGTTGATTTTCTTAAATCTGACATCACAAGCTTTATATTCTTGGCCTTTCAACAACTATTTTCCGACTTTTCTGATTGTCTTATAAAATTTTTTTGTATATATTTAAAAAACTGATATATAGTTGTACAGATCTACAATTACAAAAGCTAAAAAATCCCAAACTATGCAACATATCTGTAATTATACGATTATGATAATTGTATTGGCTACATTTATGAGTTACTGATATCTTTGGGATGGTAATACCCAAGTCTATAACTATTGACCATGTGTCTCTGAAGACTACATATGGCAAACTTTAAAAGGCCCTTCAGATACCTGATCAGAGTATATCAAAATTTGTCTAACACGAAGCTACAAAAAAAACCCAATCGAAAATTATAAAACAGATTCTTAATGAAGAATGAAATAAAGTTTTAAAAGTCCACATATTTCCAAATTAAATTAAATATGTTATTGTTTTGCCTATGTTTAAATTGGAAGTAATTATATTCATTCTGAATATTTTTAATAATGATAATATTCAATCTTAAAAAAAAGAATTAAATAATTTTGGAACAATACTGCCTTATTTGGGACAGGGCCCATTTCTTAATCTGAGTGGAGGATACATTTTCCTGAGGGGCACTACCATCATATGTACTCTGAGCTTCTTATTTAATTCACGATGTCAGCCACAATGGATGTATACTGATATTTTCATTCAACCACAAGTGAAAGATGTTTACTTCTTTCAATTTCACGATCTACAATTTGCTAGTTCTCTAAGACCAATCCTCCATTTGATTTCATTCCCTCTGAAAATGCTTTCTGATTTTCCCTAACTCCATTAAACATTGCTTTTCTTTCACTTTTGTTTTTCTTCCCTCCTCTGCCTCAGGAATTACCTTCTTTTTATTGATTTTTTTTTGCATTTGCTGAACAATGCTGGAATATTTTCAGTGTTTGCTTGTTTCTTTAAGTTTCATGTTGCCATTTATTTATGCCAAGAGTTATTTTAAACTCTATTAAAACTCCTTAAAGTTCAAAAAATATGTATTCAATGAGTGTAATGAACTTCAGATTCCAAGTCAATATGACAAAACCATAGCCAGTAAAAGAACTTCACCTCTGTGGAAAGTTCCCTTTTCTCTTCTTTCATACTTTTCCCAGTGCAAATTCTTATTTCTTAGATCAGATTTCAGGTCACTCAACACCTCTTCCAAAGTCTGTGTCTTCTGAAATGAGGACAATTTTTATCTTTTCACCTCTATACATAAGTTTTGTTTAACTGTTTAGTTTAGGTTTGGGGATTTTTTTTCTTGTTTTTCTCTTGGTTCGTTGGTTGGTTTTCTTTTAGTTTCAATCTCTCACTTTGCTAGCCAAAAGTTTCACACCAAAATTACCACTACTTCCTTTTTTCAGGCTACTGAAATACTATTGGTCTAAGTACAGACAGAAAACTACAGCTCTCAGGGAGTTAAGATTAAAATATAGTTTAGACCCCATTCCAAAATACTTATGTTGATATGTCATATTGTGTTTGCCTGTAGAGGAGAAACAATTGTGCAATAAATACCTGGAACTTCACATACCTATTTGGGCTCCTGCAAACTCTGTCCTATTGAACCCTTCCATGACTGGAATTGCCAACAGACAGATGTGTACTTACTGCAGCAAGTTCAGAGAAGAGCCATGAACATAATCCAGGGGCTGGAGCACGTCTCCTGTGAGTCTGGGATAGTTGGGGTTGTTCAGTCTAGAAAAGAGAAGGCTCCAGGGAGACTTCTTAGCAGCATCCCAGCAACAAGAGAGCTTCCAAAAAGGCTGAGAGGGATTGTTTGCAAGGGCACGTTGTGATAGGACAAGGGGGAATGGCTCTGAACTGAGGGGAGCAGATGCTAGAAAGGAAATCTGAGTTTATAAGGGTGGTGAGACACTGGCACAGGTTGCCCAGAGAAGTGGTCAATGCCCCATACCTAGAAGTGTTCATGGCCAGGTTACAGGGGTTTGGGCAATCTGGGATAGTGGAAGGTGTCCCTGCCCATAGCAGGGAGGTTGGAATAAATGGTCTTTAAGGTGCCTTTTAGCCCAAACCATTCTATGAGTCTGTGATTATTCAATAGCACCATTTGGATTCTGAGACTGCTTTTCTGCAGGTCTTTGTGAGACTGTATGAAGTGCTGTCATTTCTCAGATCAAGATGCATTGTTTGTTCATAAATTACACTTACTCTTACAAACATAACATTTTAAATAGTTAGACACCATGTCAGCAGGGTTTAGAAATACTGCTTGAAGAAATGCTGAATGCCTGATGTCTTTCAAACACTACTTAGAATCTCATGAGTTTTAATTGTCTGAAAAAGCCAATGTCAACCTCTGACAGCTTCAAGAATTCACATAAGAAGTGCCCAAATCTTTATCAAATGAACAAATAAATAACATACCGAATTTCCAATGGCATTTTATCTTAAGAGAAGTTTTGATTTAATTTCAATTGTTTTTCCAGAATAGTTTGTTCATTCAGAAATTAGTTTTCAACTGTTTCTTGAATTCCAAGATTGCTAGGACTACCTTTCCTGTGCCATTAAAAAAGATCAAAAAGGCATATGGAATAGGCATATTCCCCTGAGCATTCAGATATGCCTGGGGTTTTTTGAACCTGATATCAGCTTCTTTTTACCTTGCTCATACACAGTGCATAAGTCTCTTTTTTACAGGAAATACTTTGTGAAGAAACATTTGATTGTTAATCTGTGTACAGCCAGAAAAAAAGGAAGGCCCATTCCTGCATTAGCAACCTCATTTCCAAAGAGGATTACTCTCATATGCAAAGATCAATGAAAGTATTATTAAATCTCCCATCCCTTTTGCCTTCCTGTGCAAAGCTGATATTACCAATTATTTTAAATATGTCTGACTCTAATTTTAGTGAAATATTTTTGGCATGAAGTGGAGGGATGTTGAATATTTTATATCAGCCTGATCTCAGAAGGAGTTCCAAACTATTTAATACCTTCGAAGATGTCATTGGGCTAAAAGGGATCACTTTAATAACAATCCATCTCACTATTAATTTTGTCAACTGTATGTACATTTAATTTTTCTTCCTTACAAATGATTTACCCTCTTTCTCTCTGATAAAACAATTGATCAGTTGACCCTGGGTTACTAAATTTCCATACTTATTTTAATTCTGGAGCATTTGAACAGTCTAATTTATCTCTCACCTCAGAATGTGCCTTAGACTATTTTCCTCTACTATGTAAAAAAAAGTTCTTGTGTCTAGTATGCTTGAGCAAAAGCATCAAAATACTTATGGCAGCAGAGCATTTGGCCAAACATTTAAATGATTGCATCATCTGGCATACTTGGAATAAAGTTCTGCTATATAAACAATTTTACAGTCAGTGAAATATAATAAAAAATGACACTTGAATACAGTAGACTAAGAGCAGTACCTTTAATGAAATGTATCCAAAAAATACAGTAGTGCATAAAGACACAGTTTTAAATTTATACCTTGCAGATAGTCACATCTCAAATGTTAGGGGATGGCAGGAAACAAATAAGCAAGAAAACAACATACAACCATCTTGTTCAGATAAATAAAAAAAAAAACAAAAAAAAAAAACAAAACAAAAACCCATGGATCTTGACAATTATACTCTCATTGTATTTCTCTGATTATATGCTACCATATTCCCTTCCCATTTATTTAACCTGGCATATCCTCCCTTGTAAAATGCATTGCAATATCTGTAGAAATGGTCATAATTTCCCACAGGACATTTAACATTTTCACTATTTCAGGACTGCATTTTAAATTAACCTTTCCCAGGGGCTGTGAGTATTGAGACAACTGTCCAGATGCATAACTGCAGACAATGTCTGTGGTGTGCAGCTTGAGAACGATGTGTCCTCAATCAAGTTTTAGCATAGTTCAGGTTTATTAGAGGAATTGTTGGAATGTGCAGTTTTGCCAACTGAAAATAGGTACAGTGGGGAGCCAGTGACACCCATCTTGATTTACAGCACATATTTTGCAGAAGATTTTGTGACATAGTGCCCACTCAAATCACCTTTTATTAGCTGGGAATTTATGTTAGGAGAAACTCTGCTGGAGAAAAAAAAACAAATTAATGGATCATCTGAGAATCACAAAATAAATAGAAAAAAACTGAATTGTGTTCTGTTCCAAATTTTATTCTTAGTCTGTATGCACATTTAGAATACAACTCAATTCTTAATTCTTGAGTAATTTCTGTTGAAAATTTTCATCACTGTCTGCAACATAGTAATTGTTGTTTAACTAAAGAAGAAAATTAAGTACTGTTGAAAGAAAAATCTGATCATCAGCTTATAGTCATCTAGTGATTTTTTTTCTCTTTTAAGACATACTATTCTACCAAATGTAGCAAGTTTGGTATCCTGGGCTGTATCAGTAATTGTGTGGCCAACAGGACCAAGGAAGTGATTCCTCCCCCCTGTACCCTGGCACTGGCGAGGCCGCACCTGGAGTCCTGTGTCCAGTTCTGGGCCCCTGAATTCTGGAATGATATTGAAGGGCTGGAGGAGTCCAGAGAAGGATGATGAAGCTGGTGAAGATTTTTGAGCACAAGTCCTGTGAGGAGCAACTGTAGGGGCTGGGTTTGTTTAGCTTGGGAGAAAAGACAGCTCAAGGGAGGGAGGAGATTCTAGCCAGGTAGGGGTCAGTTTATGCCCCCAGACAAGCAGCAACAGAATATAATCTCCAACTGGACCAGAGGAGGTTTAGGTTGGACATTAATCACAGAGTGATTAGACACTGGAATGGGCTGCCCAGGAAGATGGTGGAGTCACAGTCCCTGGCATTGTTTAAGGAAATATTGGATGTAGCACTTAGAGCCGTGGTCTAGTTGACAGTTTGGTGTCTGGTCATAGGCTGGAATCCATGTTCTCCGAAGTATTTTCCAAGGATTCCATGATTCTGTGGGAAGTTAACTTAATTAATAACCTAATTCGTGTTTTCAGGAAGTAACCTTTCAATTCCATTGACCTACGCTATCCAACATCTCTTCTTACAGCAATAAAATGTTTCAAAGGAGAGTTGCAGACTGAGAGAAAATAAATTGCCCTAGTAAATGTATGAGCCTTTAAATGTGTCTTTCAAGAGATGGATTCTCCTATTTTCTTTTTTTATTTTCTTTTTTTTTTTTCTTTTCTGCTAAAGAAGAGATCCGTTCCCCTAGTCTCGAGATGAAAAACCATACTCAGGAAGAAGGTGATGAAGGTACTATCCTTGGCTGCTAAGAACAACACATACTTTCAAGGGATAGGATGATAAAAGCAGAAAAACATCCAGACAAATGTGTTCTCTTGGATCTGAATATTTGTAAGCCATTTACTTCCCAGAGTAATTTAGTTTGGCTCCATTCATAAACTCCAATTTATTTGCTTTCAATATCACATGTTGATAAAAGTATTATTATAAAATGATCTTAAAAATAAAGGAGTACTATCATATTTAACTGTATACTTATAAAGAATGTAGATTCCTAGCCATGCTACTTTATGGTGTCAGATTTAGCAGGGTTTTAATACAGAGGCACAATCCTCTGCAGGTTTCTTATAGTGTTGTACTTAGGCTGTAGCCAATCTTTGAGTAGAGAGCACCTTGCAAAAAGGATGTTGTCTACATGATATTAAAATATGAAAAATATGGAGTTGTTGGTTATTCAGCTTTGTAGGTTTTTCTAAACCAAACTGACATTCCTAGTTCATTTCTAGTAAAAGCACACACACAATATAAGCTGTTTTGTGGATTAGCTGAAATATTAGTGATTTAGAGGAGTTAATTAAAGATTATTTGATGGAATGAATAGTAAAATATTTTTTTTCCTGTGATAGCCTAAATTAGGGAGTAATTTGAGATTGAAAGCTTCTAAGCAGAAGTTGAATAATTCTGTTCACTCAAACTCATGCATGGGGCATTTGGAAAATATTTCAGTGTTTATCACAACTCTGTTATAAGTTTGTAGTCTTGATAAGAGCCGAGGTCATTACAAGTGACCCCATAACAAAACTGTTGCCAAACTTATTCTGTAAAATACCAACATAGGCGTTTTTTTTCTTTCTAGAGGATTAAGTAAAAGCAAAATTTTTGGTGGTGATGGTCATCAAAAGAATGGCATTTTTTGTTCAGAAGATCAGTTAATACTCTGAACTGAAAGCCAGGTACTCTTTAACTTAGTTAATGGTCATATACAGGACAGGATTCAAGAGAAGTTTAAAAAATAAAAACTAAAAATATCAAAACCACCAAATCCCAAACCTTCCCCAAAAGACAAAGATACCCAAAATACCACATCAAAAGGCATTTTTTTTAGCAATTCTAATGGTATCAAAAGGCCTGATGAGAAAAATGGTGAGGAATAATATATTTCATCATTGAGGGAAAATAAAATTTTAGGATGAGATTTAGCTACTTTGTAGTACATTGGGTCTATGTCATGGATTTTGGCCAGGTCTTTTTAATTCTCCATGCTTCAATTCCTGCCAGATGTGTATCACACTCATGCTTGTCCATCTCTATTATCTTTACCAAGACTATGCAATACATGAGACAGGAAGACTTATTTCAAAAATAATGTATATGTGTAGCTCCTGTCCTGCATTGCACAGAGTTCTTCAGAGCAGTCTCAATTATTTATGGAGTTTACACATTATCTAGAAGCAGAGCTAGTGTTTATGTAGCCTGCAAAGTTTATGTATTTCTGTTATGAATGCATACCTCAGACTGCTTAGCATTCCATGCTCTGCTGCATCCTACCTCATTAGTCCTAGAGGAGTGTTGGCAGAATAAATAGGAAAGTCTCCAGGAATTTTCACTGTTGCAGAGCCACTTCTTCTGCACATCATGCAGGATGTGTCCAAATGTCTGCAGTGCAGATTCATAGATTTGGATAAGCCAATTTTAATTTTTTTTCTGAGCTAGAGAACTGAAATGAAGTCAGTATTTTATTTTGGTTGCCTTTTGGACTTGGGCTTATTTGTTTCTCTCTTAAGTAGCAAAATGGAGAAATAAAACCCAGAAACAGGGGAATTATGTCTGCCATTTAGTGAGTAGTGCAGAGACCTTCTGCTCTACAGCAGAACTTTCTGCATACTGGACTGTCATGCTCATAGATAACCTCAAAAACATTTCTCCTCTCCTTCTTGTAGGAAAGGGTCACACAAGTGTCTTCACAACTGATTTCTAAAAGCAAACCTTAAATATTGTTTTATAAATCTTTTATTTAAAAAAATTAATCTTTTACACTTTCATGGAAGTCTCTCAAACATGCCTGAGAGCCTTAGCCTTTCAAACTGTTTATTAGGTAATGCACTGATTTTGGCTGCAAATTGATGGAAGATGAACATTTCAGTTTAACATAGAAACTGAGAGGAGGTCCATAAGACTGTTCAGATTTCTATCTCTAGAGTTCAGCTGCTGTCAGCTGAAATAATGCAGCCAGAAACCTGCATCACCCAGTGCAGAACAGAGAAAACAACTTGAGAATGAGCCAGTCTATTTTGTTTAAAAAAAACTTGAAAAAACATAGAGGTATCTACTTGAAGGGACTTCTGCTAGCATGCTGTAAATGCATACTTGAAGTGTTTACACACTGTATTTATTGACTTGTTCTGAAAAACTGAGAAAACATTTCTAAATGTCACTTTGGTGAGTTCTGGGGAAAAAAAAAACCCTTAGATAACAGGAATATTTAAAAAGCAAAGATTTTTTTTTTTCTTTTTGTATACATATTTAATCTGAAGGAGATTTTCCAGCAGGTTGTTCTTTCAGAAGCTCTTCAACCATGTTATTGGAAAGGAGGCCATAAGGAGAACTTGGTGCTACAATGTAGAGAGGGAATCAACCCATGCTGTATGTGCATACAGGCATGGACACCAATGATCTGATTCTGCCTGGGGGTAGACTCCCAGTCCCTCGGTGTCCAAGCCCTTTTCATGGAGATAACAGAGTCACCAGCAGATCAGTAAGTGTTTCATTTGGTTTTGGAGTGGCGTGTGGAAACAGGGTGGGAGAATCTAAGGCTTCTGGAGTGGTACTGGAAGACACAGCTTTGGTTTAGCAGATCTCAAATCAAGATGTCTGCATCTGCTTCCATGCATGTGTGGACTTCATGTGTCTGGTGCCCTTTTCACACTTTTCTTAGTTCAGCTACCCCCAGAGCAGAGTACAATTCATTCAGCTTCTGCGTCATACCAGTCAGGGTCATATTAAGTTCTTGGATTCCCCAGGGTCTTTTCAGACAACATTAAATTCCTCTCTTTAGGCAGCTAATTTGCAATCTTAGAGTCTTCATGTGGTCTAGGTCTTATAGAGTTCAATGGAGGTGTTGTTGCTGCAGTAAACAGATTATTTTATTGTAGACCAGGCCCAGCTGTCTCCTTAGTGTGAGCTGAAATATGCTGCAGACTATAAATTCACTGAGTAGCTCTTCACGACTTTATCAAGAGCTCAGAACTGTGGAAGCACATACAAATTTAACATGATGCCTCATAGTTTTTACCAACTTCATATACTTGTAAAATGATGACAAAGTTAATAAGTAATAATAATGAAAATTAAAAAAAAAAAAAAAAAAGAAAAAGAAAAAAAGACCAAAAATCAAAGAACACATTCCCAGACATTTGCTACCTAAAAAATTAACACCATGGGACTTGATGTGGCAACTGCATCTTGGTTTGTATTTTCAAGAAAGGACTCCTCTGCTTGTCAGAAGTCTAACAGCGTATTCAGTCTCATAGACATGACAGAGTGTCAAAACTGTAAATCACTTTTAAGACTTGTACATATCTTGTATATACCATATATATTTCCAGGAAAATCTATCACTCTTCATCCTTTGGAGCATGTGACATTTCATGCAGCATTTCAATCATGTAGCCTGGTAATGCATATGTACTTAGCTACTGCATTACATGCCATAGAACTATAAGTTTTTAGTAGAAGAAACTAGTCTGTGGCTTTATAAAACAAATTTTTTTCTTTAAAAAAATAATACAAAAGAAAAGCAATAAAATTTTAAAACCTAGCGGAACTGATGAAAAAATCATGAAGTTAGTTTTTTCTATTTCATTCATAAGTAGATAAATTTAGTTGAAAGGAATTAGATTGCAGAACAGAGTTCTTCATACAATAAACAATATAATCAGTATAACAATGTGCACAATTTTGGATTCCTACTGATGCCATCAAAATAGAACTGTGATGGGTCAATGACCATTCAGATTTAAGAAGAATGCCCTAATTAGCTTGTAATGACATAAATAGTTTTTTTTTTTTTTAATAGCAAATAAGTTATCACATGATAAGTTAAAGGTAGTTGCTTTCCTCACTTCTAATAATTTTTTTAAGTATTCACAGCTTACGCATTATGGATTCAGACTACTTATAGCTTTGATATAAAATTTAGCATTAGGTGGCTGGAGTGCTATCTTTGAGTTTATCAGATGAATTGCTTGAATTTAATTTGTGCAGAAAGACACCTATTGAGGAAAACTATTTCCAGTCAGGCATTGAGCTGTTAACAGTAATGTTTGGAATAAATACATTTTATCAGCATTTACAAAGGCACCCTACTAGGTAGCAAGTGGAATAGTACATTTCATGGTGAAATGTAATTTCTTTGCCCTAAAAATACCTTATTTTTCATCTTTCATATTCAACAATCTTGTAGGGACAGTGTTACATTTATTTTGCCTCAAGTACAGTTGCAATACTTTAAAGTGATGACATTTTGAAAAAAACAAAAGTGTTTGTCTGTCTTACAGAGACAAATATATAAAACAGTTCTCTTTAAAAATGTACATTTGGCAGTGTATATTTTGGAACATATAGATTTTTTTGTAGGTGTTTAGAAAGAAAGGGAAAAAGTATGGTGTTATAAGATACCGCAAACTATAGACAGTCATGAACAGTCTCTGAAGGAACTCCATAACATTGCAAAATAGACGCTTGTTTTTCTCTTAGATGACGAAAACTTTGACACAGATGCAGCCTTGGAAATATGAATGGCAAGAAATCTCAGAAGACTGAATGCTTGAGATCAAATAGTGCAATATTTAAGCTGTGATATTTAAATATATCTTGCTATGTAAGTGTTAGAAGAAGTTAACTGAGTGTCACAAAGACTGAGGAGATAAAGACAGGCCAGCATCAGCTGCTGTACAAGCTACTGGTGACTTGGACTTTGTCACTTTTGTTTACCAGAAACCCAAATACTTTTGTATGCAAGTACATGAAACAGTATGGTCAAACATTTTGTCTAGCACTGTGGACCCCAGCAAAAATAAGGGAATTGAAATAAATAAATATAGTGAAAATAATATAATTTTAAAAGTAAGGAATACAGAAGTAAAGTCTTTTAAATCAATGCTTTTTCTACCTCTTGAAAGCATACTCTAATAAAATTGCTGAAGATTTTTAAATAATAAAGTACCAATACAAACAATGCTAAAATCCTGTAAAATTCATGTTCTATATTTCTAATTTTGAAAATGCCAAATTACTTGGTAAGAGAACACACTGTAGATGTCATATTCACAGAGGTCTGCAATATCTTGCTTTTCCTATATATGCATTTTTTATATATATACATAACTAGGAACTAGGGCACAAAGTTCACATGGAACTTTCAATCTCAGTTCAGCAGTCTTTCAAATCTGACTATGTGAGTATTTAATCTCACATTTATATCATATTTTATTTTATGGTAATTTTTTTGAAATTAAAATATTATTTCACATTGTCTCCAAATTTTGTGCGGATAATGCATATTATTGCCTATGATCTTCTCAGGGAATGTGATAAATAAAGTCAAAGTCCAGGAAAAGAATCAGCTTACTGCTTTTAACTTGTTACTTTTGTGAGAATCTTTATTGATGGCTGTTTGTTCTTGGTCTGTGTTACAGTTACTGTACTGGATATACTGAATTACAGGTAAGACTAGGATGCTTCCCTGATGAATGCTTCATTACAATATTTACATGAAAAATGTATTAAAAAAAAACAAACCAACGTAATTAATATATAAATGAAGCTATCACAATGGCAATACACAAATGAATATTAGAAAATATATATAATGTTATTACAAGGATCTTTGTGGCCCTTCTCTGAACCCTCTGCAGCCTGTCCACATCTCTTATGTATAGTGGGAACCAAAACTGAACACAGCATTCCAGATGTGGCATGACAAGCACTAAGTAGAGGGAATTGATGAGACACAGCATCCTGTGTGGGCTGGCACTATGGTGTGGGAGCAATTCATCTCTTTCTATTTTTGCTTTGTTTTCATCATTGTGGGTGTTTGTCTTTTCTAACATGTCTGTTCTTTGCTTTCTGTAAGGTTTTTTCCTCTTTTGTTTTGTTTTTATTGAATCAATACTCAATTTTTGCTTTTTTTACTTTTTTTTATACACCTTGGAAATTAATAATTAGTAAAATGCAAACCTGAAAAATTACCATCATGCATTCAGTGTACGTGTATGAATAAAGAAGTAAAAAAGTAGGGGAAAAAAATAAATACAAAAACATATTAAATAACAAAATACAAGAACATGTTAAATACAATAGTCTTGTAAAGCTGAAGTAAATAGAACAAACAGCCAGAGGGATGACATTCTTGTGAAATAAAACCCTTGTATTGAAAATACTACTCCTGTATAAGAATTTTATTCTAAAAGTTTAGTTCTTCTAAAAGAAAAAAAATTAAATGACATGAAAATGCTGTCATGCCTAAACAAATTTGAGAATGTCCATTTGAAAATAGAAAGTCTAATTTAAGCAAAAGAAACTGGATACAAATATTGTAACTGTAGCTTAGCTCTAAATTGTGTTTTACTAAAACAGAGGAAATGAGACTTTGAGAAATGTTCTGTCTTAGGAAAATATTTAACCCCTATAATAATGTATTCAAACAAATTCCAATACCAAAACCAAGAAGTCTTCCAAGATTCTGTACGGCCAAAGATTGATATAAAGGATATCTGAGTAAAAAGAAGCCATAGTACAAAACTAAAATTAATTAACCACTTCACTGTGCAAAAGTTTTGGAGCATCACATATTAAAGTTTAGTGTAGCAGAAGTCACTGCTCAGGAACTGTCTCATAAGAAATGTTAATAAAAAGAGTTTTTAAATAAATTAATAAAATGTATACCAGAAAACTTTCAGAACCAGATGGTATTCACATAGTGTTCTAAGGAAAATGAAATATGAATGTGCTGAGTTGTTAACTATAGTGTGTAATTTATCACTTAAAATGTCCTTTGTACTGGAGGAGTTGAAAATGGCAAATGTGATACAAATTTTTTAAAAGGGCTTTGGAGAACTATAAAATGGAAAGTCTATATCTGCACTCAGCAAACTGTTGAAGTTGTAATAGAGAATAAATTAGTAGATATGATGTAGCACGAAGTCAACACTAGTTATGCTGCACAAATATAGTGCAAATTTAGATAAAGAAGGTGATAAGGTAGATAGAGATAACTATTGATATATCTTCTTGGTTTTCAAAAATAATTTTGAAAAAGCACCTCTGCAAAAGAGGGTGCCGTGGTACAAGGGATAAAGTCTATCTGTAGTCATTAATAAGAGCTCAAAGAAGAAAAAAAAAGCTGTTGGAAAAGATGGTTTCTTTTACCATTATGGGGAGATCCTAGGAAGTTGATGCTATTCAACATATCCCTGAGATATCTGGGAAAAATTTTGATGGCTACCAAGTTAATTGGCATGGTGTTTTTCAAGGCAGTAGGAAGAATAATTCAGTGTGAAAGTTTATGAAAGATATTGTAATAGTGATTAAGTGAGGGATGAAGTGCCTAATGTAATTAAAACAAAGTAATATGAAATCAGAGGTTCTACACTAGCTATTGGCATTGGGAAAGATTTGAACAGTTGTGCTTAGATTTGCAAAACAACAGATAGATGCTCAAAAAAAAATAAGAAAGGCAGAAGCAAAAGGCACCATGATATGTCTCACTCTATAAATCCATACATCACATTCTTTGTGCAGTTATTCTCCAGGCATTTATTATTCTTCTAAATCAGGAACGATATAGTACAGCTGAATACAGTATGGGAAAGAGAAACAAGTGTGAAATGGGTTTTCACTGAGAAGAGACAAAAAAGATAAGAGCTCTCCAGTTTACAAAATAAAGGACTATCACAGGGTAGAGCTGCATATAAATCCATGAAAACCAGGGAAAATGTCGTCAGGCTTTATTATGCTGTAATACAAAAGAAGGACAGTAACATTTCCATCTTTTTTTAAACTGTTGCTTCAGCTCATTGTAGTTTTAAATGAACTTTCTGAGAAGTTTAGTATGGTAGTTTCTGTGTTGAGATATGAAGTTCTGACAAGATGAAGGCACTGTTTGATTTCAGACTGCTTTATAGTTTCTGAAAGATTTCCTGGTGTTAATTCCTTATCTGTCTAAGCTTTCCCAGTTCAGTATGCCTGACCTGAAGAACCATGTCCTTTGGTACGATGATCTGACTATACTGTGTGCACATACACTCCATCTTCTCTTTAGGCAATCAATATACTACCCTCAGTGCCGTGGGATTATTTTCAAACCACAAAGGCCACTAATTCCTGATAAGGCTTCTTTTTGAATTTGGAGCTTATTAAGCAACATGAAGGGAAAAAAGCTAACAGAACTTTAAATGCAAACCCCATCTGAACTTTCTATCCTGACAACAGATTGAATTACTAGCCAAAAGTGATGTTAGATAACAGGAATTAGCTTATTTGCTTAGTTTTAACACATAAAGGTTAAAAAAATACAAATCTATTAAAGAAGATAAGAAGAACAATTTTTTTCAAGTTTGCAAAAGGAGTGTGTGGGTGCTGCTTGACAGCTGGCTCAAAAGAGGGGATCATTTTGCTGTATTCAGCATTGGTGTGGCTTCCCCTTGAGTGTTGTGTGCAGTTCGGGGCCCCACCACTCAAGAAGGATGCAAAGGTCCTCCCCTGCCAGGGAGGGAAGGAATAAAGCTGGTGAAGACGTAGAAGGCTAATCTTAGGAGACATAGCTAAGGACTTGGGGTTGCCTAGTTTGGAGAAAAGGAGGCTGAGGGGTGACCTCATTGCTCTCTACAGCTTTCTGAGGAGGGGAAGTGGAGAGTGAGATACTGATTTCTTCCCCCTGTGTTCCAGAGATGGAATATGTGGGAACAGTTCAAAGCTGCATCATCAGAGGATGTTTAGACTGGGCATTAGGAAGTGTTTCCTTACCGAGAAGAGAGTGGTCAAATAGTGGAACAGACTTCCTGGTGAAGGTGGTTGATACCCCATGGTTCTCAATGATTAAGAGACATGTGGGCCATGCCTTTATCAACATGTCTTTTGGTCAGCTCTGAAGTGGTCGGACAGTTAGAATATATGTTCCTTGTAGGCCCATTCCAGCTGAATTATTCTATTCAATTCTATTCTGTTTTATTCTATTCTATTCTACTTCATTTTAAATTTAGATGTGTCCATAAAATTTCTAATTAACACCAATGGAAAAAATATTTCTGAATTTTGGACATATTTTGAAATCATACAGTTTGGCTGTGTCATTCAAGGCACTGCAAATGGGAGAAAGCATGAAGGACTTTATGAAGAAAATGTTGATTTTACTAGAGTAATACAATGGAATTTCTGATGGTCTTCATTCAATGTCTTTCTTTTAGGTCTGAAGAAATCTTTCTAGCTCTTCCATTGGAAGTAAATGCATAATGTAAGAGGAATTTCTGGGATTCTATCTCCTACAACTACATTAATAATTTTTACCTACCCAAACATATCTACTGTTTAAGCTAGAGATCTCCTGGGTGTATATCAGCATGTTGGCATCCTACCATTGAAATACTTTCTCCTACTGAGAAATAAATTATTCATTTGGATATGTCAGCATATGAGCCACTTTGCAGTCCCATTTCAAATTAAATTGAAAGCTTTTATACAATAACTATTGATGTTAACGTACTTGGTTCTCAGCACTCTGTGAGCCTTCACATTCTCAGCCATATTACTAACTTTCTTGGAAAAGAAAAAAGCTTTTGTTCCTAAATATGGAATTAGAAGGAAAAAAGGAAGGTAGATGATAGGGTCAAAGTTAAGTATTTTGTTTATTTTTACTGTATAGCTCATAGTATGTTTTCAATGCCACATTCTTGGCAATAAAAATAGCTAAAGCATGTACAACTACATTTTAGAACCAGCCGACAAGTAAAACAGACAGTATAAGACAAAATACCCCCACATCAATAAAAGGCACAAGTGTCATTGAAAAGGTGAAAACCCAAACATTTCTACTTGTAGATGTTCTGGGAGGAGAATAGTTTTTAATGTCCAAAGGATGGAAAAAACCTGACCTATGACAAGAATATGAGCAGAGGAAAATGTCCGCCTCAACTCTACCAATTTGGTGTTAGCTTCCAATTCAAATTTGTGAGATAGATGGAAGTGGTCTAGGGAGAATTACCCCCTTTAGAAGCAACTGTTCACAACTTATATAAGTGAAGGCCTAAGAAGAGTTAAAAAAAAAAAACAACAAGTAACTAAAAAGAGATACCTCACCATGAATCAAGGATAGGAGGATTCCTTCTTTATCCAGAAGGCAACAAATAAAAACTCTGAAGAACAGGTTGAGCAGTTTGTGAATGCAATGGCAACCAGTTAAGGACTAGTCCAAGGTAACAACACAATAGAAATATCCCATCTTCAGACACTCTCTTTTAATATATATGCATTTTTCTCCCTGAATTTGACAAGTTACATCCTAAAATGTGTTTAATACCTTGCTCCTACCATTGTAATTAAAAGACTATTCCACTACTTGAATGATTAAAATCCCATTTTTCTAATGCTGAAATAGTTCTATACTTTGGTAACAGGAGGTAAAATACAGCATCATCTCCCTTCTAGGCTTGCTTGGTGAGGTTTAACTGAGGCATTGCCAGTGATAAGTGTAATTTAGATTCTCTGCCTTTTTTGAGAACAGGTGTGTTTTAATCAACACCAGAAGTGTAGCCATACAGTTTAAATAAACAATCAAGATTTTAAAAATGTGGTGCTGGCTGAAATTAGTAATAATGTACAAAATTAGTTGTGTGAAACAAGGCAGTATGAAAATGTTGTGTGCAGCATGTACTCTTCTCAGGAAGAAAGAACATGCATGTGCTGAATGTAACAGAAGGCAGACAGCGTTTCTACCAATCAGACAGGAGACCCATATTTATGTCAGTCATTAAGGGAAAGGCCTGTTGCACTTCAATAAAAGCAGAGTTATGGAAAAAAGGAATCTACAATCAAAATTAGCTCAACAAAGTTTCCAAAGCTTGGGGGAAATGCCCTGATTATATCATCTGCTAATATCTCATATTCTGTCTGGCCTTTCTAGCTTTTTTTTCCCCTGATTGCCTAAAATCAACTGAGATTATTTCTGGATATTTTTCCTGGGTAACTATTCATCTAAAATTATACACTGGGGAGTAAATGGACCTCATACTCAGATCCACAGAGAACTCAGCTAGTGGGTGGGACAAAATGAAATGGCTAAAGAAAATTATATTCACAATCTCACAGGAGCCTTTAGGAAATTACGGAGTTGTTTTTCTCTCACACTATATGTACTGGTTAACATTTGTAGAATTATCCTTGACTTGCCTAAGGAAGACAGAAATTAGGCCTTTCATCTTGTCAAAATTTGAAGTGTTCTGTAAAGTATTAGAACTAATTTAAAATTAAACTTTATTTTCTCATTTCAAAATAAACTCAGGGTTTGTTTTTGTTTTTTTTTTAATTATTGTTTGTTTGGTTTTGGTTTTTTGCTGTTCTTATCCAGTTAAAACTTTGATGGATACTTCAGGGGAATGGGGAAAAAAAAATAACACAAGAAATTGCAAAATATGTGACAGTGAAAAATAATAGTATTTTTTGTTTAATTCCTAACAGAATTTGTTGGCCTGCTTCCACTTAACATCTCAGTATCCTGTTTTCTCTCCTGAACTGACTACAATGTGGTTTTTTTTCTAAATTATGCTAATCATGTTTATAAGATAAGCAACATCACAAAAAATAAAAACATATTTTGGAAGTCTCATCTCACTTGCAAAATTTGCCCTTTATGTTTGCAACCGGACATATCTTTGAGAGCTAATTTGCTATGAATTTGGGAGACAGGTTGCAGTTTAATAGATTTGTAATTTAACATGCCACAGGGAATAAGGTTGGTTCTGTACCCGTTACCTAGAATGTCCTGAATATTTTTTATTGTCTTAGATCTTAACAAGATGAAATTTTGTATAAGTTACAACTTGGAAAAAAACCTCAAACCTTACTTGTTGACTTTTTGTATGTCCAAGAATATTAGTATTAAACAAGAAATTTGTATCATTTTCAAATATTTGATTTTTAAAAGCATTAAATGAACTAATATAAAAGTATAAATTGAAAAAATATTTAATATCTACAGAAGCAAGTACTAGTCTAGATATTCAAGTAGGTGGACAATTTTCCAGTATTTTACCAGGGTAAGTCTCTTACTTAACTTGTTCTGTAACTTGGAAGAAAATGGAGAACTTTGTTAGAATATGTAAATATTATTTTAGAGAAAGACCAAAGGGTGATCTTTGGTATCATTTTCTACCTTTTACCACTTGTTCTAATTATTTCTATATGTAACTATTGGCACAAAGCACTCAAATACACACACGACTATGAGTTACAATATCAATATTTTCAGTCTACTCACAGTATGTCCAAATGGAACCATTTGTGAAAGCTTTGCTGACTGATGCATCTTGATGATTATCTTGATGATTATCTTGAGCTGGTCAAAGTTATTTAAATAAAATCAAATTGTATCATAGTATCAAACTATTAAGTCTTGAAAGTGTTATAATATGGACATACAGTACAAAAAATATTAAAATATTGTAAAGAAATGAAAGTTGACTGTATCTTGTATGAAAAGAAAAAATAACTCATCTGGACATCAAAAGACTGGAAGAATCTAAGTGTCATTATCCACAGCCTCACTCTGTTCACTGCACTTCTAGACCTCTTCAGATTTTAATCATTTGCTGTAATTTTTTGTTACTTAAGGTTTTCTCTCACTGAAGTAATCCCTAAACCTAACACAAACACCAAATAAAAGCATAGCAGTAGCTTCACCTTTATCTCCAAAACGCATTCTGCATTAAATCTCAAAATACAGTTCTTACTAAATCATGTAAATATCAAGTTTCTTTATTATCAAAAGATCCAACTTATTCACAACTGACAGAAAAAAATAAAAGTTTTTTAATTGTCTCACTCCTGTTAGAATTGTAGAAACAAAGCAACTCTCACAGAATAACCAAGTCTCTGTCTAAATCATTTGCCAGTAGCACAATTACTAAATCATGCAAACAATGGCCTCAGCTTACTTCTCTGCATTGCAGCCAAGGGCAGGGTTTGAAAAGGTTACACACAGACTCATGGGGTAGTGTAAGCATTAAAATTGTCTGTCTTATCATACTGACTAATGCAGAAAAATATAACGAGACTTCTATTTGCGAAGCAAAAATGAAGGCAACAAGATCACCAGCAGAACTCCATTTTACTCAGATCACAATAGTCACTGAAAATTCAATAGTGAAATTTCTCCTATATTTTTTTTTTTTAAAGACAAAATCAGACAACTTCAATGAACAGTGATCAAGGGCAGTATTCTGTAAATGATGTTCTAAGCCTTTAAAGTAAGTTGTGTTAGAACTCCCTTTCATTTCACAAAGGAGCAGCAAGGAACAGTTGTAACCAATACAAAGAAACACAAAACACAAGAGCGGAGATGAAACAAAGTTCTGCTTTATCTGCAGAACATATGAATTTCAAACCAAGGAAAAACAAAATAAAGCCCAGATGCTTCTGGCAAGAATTTCTGAGCCAATTTTCTGAACCCTGTAATTTCTTTCTGGGCTCATTTCCTACTACTTATAAGTTGCAAAAATGCGTATCAATAAAAATTTTGGCAGAAATGGTAAGATATTAGCTGGAAGTAATTCAGACAAACTAAGAAAGGATAAAGAAATAACTGATGAACATTATACATTTTTTGCTTATCTGCAAGGTTCTCTTATTTTCAATAAGGTGAAAAACATCTGACGCCAGAGGTGATGTAAAATACTTCAAGGTTCAGGCATAAAAATAATTAAATGTCTTGTAGTTGAAATTTTTCAGAGTTGTCACAGGCTTCTTTTATTCCACACTCAGAAAGCCTTGCTTCACTGAGGGGAAAATAGGAAAAGACAACTGTATTTCCCAAATTTTGTCTGGATTATGTTTCAGTGTTTGTATTCTAGCTTTTGCTCTAGACCAGACAGAGGGATAAACAGTGTTACTAGCATCAGTCACATTGCTCTCTGCTGCTCTGAATTGAGACATGTTATCTGTCTCAGACCATTCATTACCTGATGTAGGCCAGGCCTTCAAACAGAGTGTCTGGGCCTTCACTGGGTTATTGCCTGGTCTCTCCTTTCTTTGTTTGCAGTCTGTGTGTGGTTTCTCTCTCACTTCAGTCTGGGATGCAGAAAGGGGATGATGTTTTCCATCTCTCTCTCCTCAAGCCAGGTACATATAGAGAGCTAAACTCTCACCTTCAGGGTGACAAATCAATTTAATGTTACTACACATTTACGTAGTGCTTAGTGCCAGGAGACAGGATCTTGATATAATCTCTAAAGTACATGTATAATAAATAAGAAATCAAAATGTTAATCATCAGGGGATTCTGATCTATTAAGAAATAATATTCCTGAATATTGATCTTTTTTTGTCAGATGACTTCTATTTTCCATTTCTTAAAACTGTTTCTTGTTTTATTTTCATTTGTTTGGTTTCATTCCTCCTTAAAACTTAACACTGAAATATAACTGAAGACTTATTAAAATATTTTATTTACATCACTTTAGTTGTGGACTATTGGGAGATTGAAGACAATTATAAAATTATTCTCATTTTGTCTGTGTCTCAGAACATACACCATTTTCCTTTGATCTTCTTTCCCTGAAGGCTTTTACTTTCAGATCGACAAAAGGGGAAAACAGAGAAAGTCAATCAAAACTTCAGAAGTGATTAGAAAACACAATAGTTATTATTCTCTGATCACCCTCTGTAAAAATACAAGGATGTGCAGTAAAAGGGAAAGCATGCAGATTGGGTTGGTTTCACATTGCTGAGAAGAATATTGTTGAAGGATGGGTGCCTTTAGAAACTCTTTTCAATACAGATTTAACTGATGAATATAAATTCATTTAGATTTAATTCTCCTGTTTTTTCTTCTATATTTCTTTCCTTACAATTAAATATTAAAAAAAAAACTACACCAAAAAAAATCCAACAAACAAACAAACAAACAAACAAAACCCACAAAAAAACACCACAAAAAAAAATCCCTCCTGTGGATAATAATTTTTTTAAAATCAAATAAATCATGCACAAAAAACCCTTGAAGCCATGAACCCTATGCCTAGATGTAATTCCAATCCCATAGTCAGGTAGAACTACATTTTAACTTGTCTGCACATCTCCTCTACACATCGTTTTTGTATATACATTGTCAAACTGCTACCCAAAATTCTTTCTTATCAGCTTTTCTTTTCTCCTAAGCCATTCCAAAATCCATGCACCAAGTCAACCATAGTACAAAACATAATAATGTAAAATAAAACTCAAACTGTAAATTTAAATGCAAAGTTAGAAGTTATAGTTGGTAGAATCAAAGGAAAACTATGCTTGATTCTTACAATCAGAAAATATATAGAACCTTGTAGATATTTTATTGTGTAATTAATTAATTATGAAAATGCAAAGACATAGAGTTCTATTGAATGAGACCAGTAGGAGAATTTAAAAGTGTATAGAATAAATGAAATAACCCCCTAATGAGAAGTAATTCCATTATGAAAGATCACTTTCAAAATTCCCAAGAGTCCTTATGTACCAGCAGAAACCTGATTCAGTCAAGTTTACAAAACAGGTGGATATGCAATATACAGTCAATCATTCAGATGTGTGTCATCATTTTTAAGTGCTGTGTTACTTTGTGCCACTTAAGAATGTGTGAACCAGGAGAGATCCCTACCCTGTTCATATTCTGGCCATTCAAGGAGAAGAAAACTTGCATGTTGTCTGCATTTTCTGAGTTTGTGGTTAAATGAACAGAAGCAACAATATAAAGAAAATTAACCTTTTTTTTTTTTTTTAATTATAGAATATTAATTTCAGAAAGAAATAAAACCAAAAGACATTCCCATATAAAACAGTAAATCATATCTTTCATGTCAGAGTAATGAGGATGGATAAGACTATTTTGAATGGACTTGGGCTAAACCTTTCAGCCACAGACTCAACAAATCTAAAATAGATGTAGTTACATGGGGGTGTGTAGTTGGATTATTTCTTTTAGTTCTAATAGAACATAACTTTTTGTTGGACAATTATCAGCAGGTATAATCATTGTTCCCATCAAAAAAGACAAAATAATTCCAGTACTACAGATAAGGCAAGGCTGATTTTCTGAGCCCTCATTATTCAAAACGCACAGATAAGGTGTTTTTTTCTGAGCATTGAGAAAAAATGGCTGAACCCAGGAACGAAAGTAGAAGAATGAAGTAGAGGAGGAGGACAAGAAAAGATTTGGATGGAGTAATTTTTTCTGTTACCTAAGTTTATATAATATATGAAGAGCCAAAAACTATGAAAAATTTAGATATGTGCATAGATATGCTTGTTGATGTACAAAATATTTGTGCATGCAAATATAAATACATTTGAACCTACTCATACACATATGTTTATCTACATGTGTATAAAACCAAACAAAAAAAAACAAACAAAAAAACCCAAAAACACCAAAAAACACCCCAAAAATCCCAAAAAACACCAACCAAACCAACCAAACCAAAAAACTCAGAAAATGGTGCAGAAGCAATTCATATTCTACTAGGAAGAAAATAATTTTTCCTGAGAGTGAACAGGTAATTTCGGTGGGTAACCAGAAAAAAATAAAAATCCAAACAGGATTCTAAAATGTCCTGGATGAGCTGTAGGAATCAAACTGAAGCCCTCTGGGGGCTGAAGGATGTATATAGGTTATCCAGATCAAGTGCCTTATCCTCATCTGACTGCACCATGAAGGATGTGTTTACAATCAAATACTGATATATTTCCACTTTTGCAGCCACCACTGATTTTGCAGAGATGGCAAAACTGACAGGCACTGTCTTTTAAGGAAATTCCAATTACTAGCAGGTCCAACAAATGCATAATTATGAAAAAAGCTAGAAGAGTAAATTACATGTGTGTCAGAATAAATCATTAATTTTCCAGCTATTTTTTTCTGCTTTGACACAGCTTATTTTTTTTTTTAATCGTGACATATAAAAGTGTGAAGAAAAGCCATAAAGGATTTTTTTTTTAATTTAAAAAGGTAGTCCATAGATAGAAAAATGACAAGCTGTGTAATAAAATGCTATTCTAACAAAATATCAGACTGATTAAAAATACCAGGGGAACAGAACATTGTTTCATAAGGCCCTCTTTTCCATGTGGATCGTTAGTGTGGGAGAAAATCCTTGTAATTCTTTGCACTGCTCCCACACATACGCCTACACATATCATCACTTGACTTTCAAACTAACAATAGAAGTGTTAGTAGAGCTATCACCATCTGCAGAATGAACTGTGCATTTTTAAGGCTGCAGCAGTCTCAGACATTAACAGTAGTAGTCATATAGATGGTAAGTAATACCCTCTTTCTATAAGAAACATGTAGGGGTCAGTTGATAAATTTCCCCATAAAATCACAAATATATGTTCCTTTACATTAAAAAATGAGTAAGTTGGAATTTTTTTTTCTGTTTCTTGTGTTTAATATGAGATAAAGGGCATTCATCTAGTAATGGTTGGAGCAATGACCCTACAGTGTCTCTGCAGTCACACACATCAATTATTTCGGTCAGCATTTTAATGACCTTAGAGAAAACCTCGCAATTATCAACTAGTAATTACTGCAGATAATATTTATGGGGAGTGGAAGTTCAAATCAATAAAGAATTCCACTATTTGTTATGTCAGACCAGAATTAGAGTGCTACATCCAAAAATAAATTCTGTGGTCATCATTTTTTTCACTATCTGTATACTTTGATTATTTTGAAGAAAAGGTTAGGGCTTCACATTTGAGTTTTCTAGCTGTACAATTGTTGCAGGAGTTTTATGGTGCAGATTGCAAGACTACTGGTGTGGCACCATAAGCTGCTTTTTTTTCTTTGCTATATTGAAACCATCAAGAAATCCTCAGAGGAAATAAATATTGTCAAAATATTGGAGTCATGCAGGAAAGGATTGCTCAGAAGTTTGCAAAGATTATTACATAGGGAAAAAAAATCAGGAAACAGAGGACAAAGCTAAAAATCAGGTGACAGAATAACAGAATTGGAACATAAACTTAGTTACCAAATGCTAAATTTATCTAAAAGAGCATCAAGACTGAAAGGCAGCAGAATAACTGACAGCAGACAGGATGGAGAAACTTGGACCTAAGTTTGATTCTTCCTCAGCCAGCTACTGCTTGTATCACTCGAGGTGCAACCTTTGAAAAACACCTGCACATTTTCTTTCCAGCAGCTTGAGATTTCAGTCTATTTAAGACATTTCTGGAAGAAAAAGAAATCTGATATAGCCTTTGAAAACAGTGTAGTGGCTAAAATATTAGCCCAGCATCCTCAATGCCACTTAACAATAAATGCGGGGAAAAGTTGAAATGTTTCACATACACATCTTTCAGCTTCAAGTTTAATATTCAGGGATGCCACAGCTTGCTCCTAAGAGTTCTGCATTTCTTTAATATGGAATGTAAGGGCTCTTTTATGTTGGGAGTGTGCTCTACTGGGGACATTTGTATATAAGCATTATCCTACTTGCTTCCACGTAGAAGTGGTGCAAATATCGGAATTTGCTCTGCCTGGATCCAAACTGGATTTGGTTTGAAAATTTTGCAGCAGGAAAGAGCAGGGCACGATTCTTTGGCAGTACACACTAATGTAGGCATCTGATTTCTGGCCTACAAGAATGTATGCCTATCTAACACTGGAACTTTAGCACAAAACATTCCTATGTACTTCATTTGCAGACTTACACTGCAGGATGATGAATTTGGCTGTCAGGATTACTTGAATTTAAATGAAAGTATAAAAAGATTGAAATCTACCAATTTCTAATCATGCACCCCGAAACATCCTTGAGGATCTGTGTTTTAGCTGTAGTTTATCAAATCTGAAGTTCTTTTATCCTAACTCAAAAGCAAAAGCCAAAACTTATCTTTTTTTTTTTTTTTNTGTGTTTTCAGCAGTGTTGGCATCCTGTACTGACATTAAAGACTCTGTACAGACATAAAGCTAAGAAAGCAAAGCTGGACTAGGCTAGTATATCATGTCTTAATGATCATGTCTATCATGTCTTTATGTTTGTTAGGCAATTTTTAATTAGCAGTTTGTTCTACAAGGAAGCCTGGTCAAAATGTGTTCATTCCTCTCCTCTCCTCTCCTCTCCTCTCCTCTTTTTTTTCTTTTTCTCAACAGTTTTTCTGTATTATATATAATCAAGGAATGGAAAAAAAAATTCTGTAATATATGTGAAAAGCTTAGCAACAACACTGTTTTGAGAGATATGTTTGTGGAAACTCACACTGCCTTGAGAGGTCTTTCTTACAGCTGGCATTACTTTGAAACATTTTGTTTCCTTTGGCTGCTACAATGTGGTGTACTTGATAAAGTAGGTATACAAGTGCTATCAAGGTTATCTTGAGTTCACCAATCTGCCATTCCATTTCTTGAAGAGTGAATTCCCTGTTCACTGCAACACAATCTTTCCTCTAGGCCCATCTTTATTTAGGTTTCTGAAAGAAGTCGGCCAACTAATGATGTGTTGAGTGAATATTACAGCAATGCAGTACATGCATAAATTGATACATTTATATATGGAGGGGGTAGGGTTTTTAAAATTAAAATGTGAAACCTTTAATTATTAAAGCTCAATATCTGTAAGAGCCAAACAAGTCCCATATTCTTTACTACTCATTCTCATCTCCATTTACACCAACTTTTGTTATGCAAAGTCAGTAATTGTACTTCTTTTCCAATATAAGACTATTATTTACCCAATAAAGCCACTTTGAAAATTACTAGGTATCAGTTTCTTGACATGTTTATATGACTGAAAGTTAAGAAGGAGAGTAATGAATGCTATGCTGAGCAAGCATGAAGGGAAACATATTCTGAGGAGTTGTATGGAAAACTTGACTAGAGAGACATGCAGAAATGCTAGTTTTGGGAATATTCACATTATGTACCTTGACCTGTCTTACTGTTTCATATCTCAAATAATAATTGTCCCAGTAATATTTTAACTAGTAAGTATGGCTGATTTTCTCCACTGAGTGTCTTGAAGCAACTTTTAATCCAGAGACCTCGGGCTCAAGCTGTCCAGAACACAGCCTGCCACTGTCCTTACAAAGACAGACACTCTGGTTACCAGTCATCTGAGTTCCCAGTGGAAAGTTAATTCCTGTGACCCATAACTGCCATAGTCAGAAGAGTGAGGTCTATCTGCCACAGTGAGTTTTAATGGGATTACCTGTTGGTAGCCTTTTAGAACCGGGCTCAACAATTTTACTACCACTCTGTGCTTCTCAGTCTCCATTGGAACACTTATATTTGTTTTGGCTATGACATAATTGACTCTTGCCAGTTGAATACTGTGTGAAAAGCCACCACTTTCTGCCCCCTGCATAAGTTGATAGAAAAGAAATTAGAGTAAAGCAAATGTAGGTATTATTGTGGATAAGAGGATGGTTTTGTCATTAAGGTGAACCTTATAAGACTTAGATTTGACGACCAAATCATGCACAAATATCTTAACTCTAAGTAAACCAAACAATTGTCAAGGAGTGTCACAGGAGATTCAGGTTGAATATTAGGAACAATTTCTTCACTAGAAGAGTAGTTAAGCATGGGAACAGACTGCCCAGAGAAGTGGTTGGGTCACCATTCCTGAAACTAGGACTTGATGTTCCTAGAGGTGTTTTCAAACCTTAATGATTCTATGATTATACTGACTCATTCCCAGAGGGAGGTCATTGCAAGGAAAGGGACTGGGAACATCCTGTTGAAAGGGTGTTTCACAGATAAAAGTATTTCTCATCAGTGTAGGATGCTTAAAACAGAGACAAATTGAGACCTGCTGGATGTGGCAAGAGCTGGATGCACCCAGCTGAGCAAGTCTCATCTCCCTCACTCTTTCCATCACTTTCTGTTCAAATGAGTTCGGTGTTGAACAAAGAAAATAAAACAATTCCCCTGGGATAGAATCATAGAATGGTTTGCTTTAAAGATCATGTAATCCCAACTGCCCTGACATGGGCAGAGAAGCTTTCCACTAGGCCAGGTTGCTCAGAGCCCCATCCAACGTGGCCTTGAACACCTCCAGGAATGGGGCATTCACAGCTTCTCTGGGAAAACTGTTCCAGTGCCTCACCAACATCACAGTAAGAATTTCTTCCTAACATCAAATCTATTCCTATTCTCAGAGCTATATTTGCTAGAGCTGTGTGAAAAAGTAACCTACTGCCTAATGCATTTAATTTAGAAGTATAATTGGATGGAAGTACAGACAAGTGATGCAAGTTTGAAACAGAAGCTTATGGCTTTGTAAAACCAAGAGCAAATACTTGATTTAAACTTGCAGTCATATTTTTATCTGAGGGAAAACATAATTAAAAAGAAAGATACAGTATAACTCTTGTTTTAATAAACTATATTTCGCATATGCTTTATAATTTGAAATGTTACACCATATATGAGTAACTCAGTGGGATCAACTTTCATAATTATCTAAATCAACTTGACATGTCTAGGGATCCAAATTTACGTAACTAACTGAGTTAAGGTTTTATATTTTTCTTTCATATCCGTGATCAGTACAAAGGGCAATAGGATATTTTCAAAGTGCTTGCTAGTCTAAAACAGCTTGCTAAAAAGGGAGAAAAACATGTAGTTTAAACAAGATACAGGTGGCATTTAAGATTAAAAATATTGACTGTATATTCATGTATTTGGAATTTAAATCTAAAATAATATTCAGGCAGGTTTATGAAAACAATTAATTCCAGCAGAAATATAAATTGTTAAGAAATAGTTTATAGAGAAGATTTATATTAATAATCTGTTGATTAGGAAGGGGACACATGATTTTTTTGTTAAATAGAGAATTTTACAATGCAAATTTAAGATTCCTATTTAGAAATTAAACTCTCATTTTCACAGAATTGTGAAGGAAAAGTCAATATAGTCAATGAAGTATAACCAATGTAGACTGTATTGCATCTGAATCTTTTCCAGTGGTGAATAAGAAAAGACATTAGCTTCACTCATGTACCAAAATATTGCCTGAAGAGTCTGGTCAACTGGGTGAAGTATGTCATCAGGGAAAAGAAATGTATCATATCCTCCTCTATCTGAAGCTATATTAGAATAAGAGTATGTAACACAGAAATTTCAAAAATCCAGTAGACTTATGCATAACTATGAGATATTCCAAGAGTGAAAACTGGCATGCATTCTGTCTAATAAAAGAAGAAATAGAAATGTATATTTCTGTTAATATATATGCATATTACTTACAATTTTCTAGTCTAGAACAGAAATGCTTGCAATTGGGTACTTACTGAGAAGATATCTCAAAGTGTTGTCTTTTCATTTTAAGTATTAACAGAAGCCCTTTCTACCATATACTAGCCTGAAAATTAATTGAAAATCCCAACATATTTTGTCTATTAACATTTACCTTTAGTTTTAAATACAATATTAAAATAATATCACACACACACACACACACACACGCACATATACACACACAAGATTCCTAATAGTTTCAGGTAAATATTACATTTTCTTCTAATACTGGTCATGAGATTAAATTATTTGCAGGACTACATATTAGCTATTCTTCTGGCCCTTGCACATAGAAACATAAGTTTATGATTTTCATAAAGCAAATGTGAAATGAAGCAAAACAGATTTAAAACGTCTTTGAATGAACAGTGGATTCTCTCAATTCACAAAACAAGAGAAGAACAAACAAATATCTGATGAAAACAGCCACAAATTATTGCCAAAATTTTCACATCTTCATGGCTAAGGAAGGTTGATCAGGCATGGCATTTTCAGAATATGGTAAAGGATAATACTTTGAAAGTTTAAAAATAAACATCGACATATGTTCATGATAATAATTTTCCTTTTGTTTTAAGATAGTCATGCTTACTACTAAAAAACGTAACTCATGTATTGACTGTCTAAGGTCTCAAGATTTTCCCCAGATATTTGCCAGTTTAGCAATCCTCCATTTCTTTTATGTGCTTAATTTGAAAATAATGAGGTTTTCAGAGAACTACAGAGGTGGGCTCTGTAATTTCTTAAGTTTTATGATGTATGAAACTTAAATTGATTATCTATTGAAAATAATCAATTTGTGTAACTTTTATCAGTAAAGCCAGTAGATTATTTTAATATCTACTTTTAAAAACCTATTGAAACCATATTTTAAGAAAAACCTTAGTTATTCATAAGTGTTAATAAATACAGGCAAGAAAATCCTCTGTAATAACTTTATGAAATGATTAATTTTTTTTTTTCCTTTCTTTATACAAAAATCAAATGCAGAGTCAAGTCAGTATAAATCACTTGTATGATCTCTTCTACTATTCCAGGATTATACATACAGATGTACAAAATTTACATGAACAGAATTAATTTTTATTTCTAGACAGAAGTTTTCAAGCTGTAAAAGAGTTTCTCAGAAAATTTTATAGCAGCCTTATTTTGACTTCATATTGAAGATTTTCTTTAGAGAGATTTATTTATTCCATGTCAGCATCAAAAAAAATTGTTGACTTTTTCTTCTACTGCAGCCTTTGCAATATCTTTTCCATTTATTAAGAATAACAAAGATATACTAGGTAAAGATACATCAATTTTCATTAAAATACTTACATTTGTATCAAAACAATAGATGCATTTGTATAATAAAAAAATTCTCTAGTACTTGCTCTGAAATGCTGGGAAAAAAATTAGTACTAAATAACTCCTGAGTTGGAGTTACATCTGTGAAAAACAGATATTAACTAGCAGTTTATCCATAAATATGTTAATTTTTAGTCCTAAATTACTTGATTAAAAATATTGGACTAAATTATGTGTTAGATCATTATCACTTGCCAAAACAGAATTTAAATTACTGAAATTTAGATTGAAAGTTTATTGCAGTCAAAGTAAAGAAAATATCTAAATGTAAATTAACATAATTCGGTTGAATGAAACATACCTGCGAAAATTAACTACCTAGAATATAATTACTGTCATGTATTAAAATATAAAAAGAAATACATATTTCTACTGGAAATAAAAGATCATTGACTATGACAGATGTGAAACATGGATCATTAAATCAGTGTTTACCTGTTCAAATACTTTTAGTTTGTTTAGCAATTAATGATAAATGTTTTAAATAATTTACTTTGTGTTGAGTGTCATAACTTATTGCATAATAATACATTCTAGATACATGTAGTAAATGAAATTTTGTTTTAAATTGCTTCTGCAGGGTTTAATGGTGTCAGTGCCACTGAAAGGTGAAGTATAACCTAACTGGCACCAACACTGGAATAGTGATGAGGAAACATTGTGGATGTTCAGGTATTCTGATGAGGAAGGGTTCATTTGATTATAGAGTTCTTTCATCTTTGACTTTCCCCTTCACGTGTGGAAAGTTGGATTTTGATACCATCAATGTAGGCGTGGGTACAAGTGGGTATGGTCTTTATCCGCTGATACTATCAGTGAAAGAGGTACTCCATTTATCCAAAAGGCATTTGGTCAAGGCTATTCAGGTACCCACCTGTTATAGGTGAATATTTTCCTCTAGGATCTGTTGACAACCATGATTAGATCTCCACTGAGGGTAAGGATAGGATAAATATGCAGGAGCATAACTGACACTTCCATCCAGAAACCTAAACTTAGGGTGCAGAATCTTAGTAAAATTGCTTGAGAAGAAAATTATGGTATCCCACTCAACCCCAGCTGTGCAATGTTTATTAACCTCTGTCCTGAAAAAAAAAACTCAAACAAAAAACCCACAAAACAAGCAA
>VYXF01009498.1:213734-247167 GCA_013397295.1 Polioptila caerulea
CTCTGCGGAGCAGCCAGAGGGTTTGGTGCTCAGTGTTGTTCATTTGTTGTGCTGGGGAGTCCTTTGCCTGTTAGAGAAACAATTTTTTTCCACTTACCTCTAAGGATATGTTTTTCCTTGTCCCGAACCAGCTGGGAGGAGGGGCGGTTCAGATTTACTGTCTAGAGGGACTCCGTCCGGAGGTTTCTCCCCAGATCTGCCCTAAACCTAGTACTAAAAAAAATGGCTAAAGCAAAGATAAAACTCTATATATTTGAAATAACTTTTCTAGAAAAGTGATGGAGAGCAGTTCATTATTCTTCCTTACTTCGACAAATCAGATTTGGTTGTTCTATTGTAATTTTCATGAGTTCCATTTCCTTCTCTACTGCTTCTCATTTGTGTCATTGTGGAAGTCATAGTCTTCTTAAAATTTCCCTGGGATATTTCAGTGAGTTGTCTTTGCGACTGTCCACTTGATGAAATGCAATTCTATGCAGGAGGGAAGCAGAAAGAGACAACAAATTGCTCCTTCAGACCATTTACTCACATTGCCAGGATGGCACAACATACAGACCCACACAGTAACTATTTCCCTGTTTCTCTTATCTCACCACTTGCTACTGATAAAGAAGCAGTAAATATTTCCTCCAGTCATACTTTTTTTCTCATTTTTTTAGTGAAGAATATTTTCTACTTTGGCACTATTCCACCTATGTATCCCAAAGTTACTTTATCAAAGTGGTTTTCTTGTTTCTTTATTTACCCAGTAGTGCACATATTAGGGAACATGGAATATAGAAGTGATTTTTTTTTTCTTGTCTTTGTTTGTTTGTTTTCTTGGTTTTGGTTTGTTGGGGTTTTTTTGGGAGGGTGAGGGTTTTTTTGAAGAGAAGAACACAAAACTCAAAGGAAGAGCATTTGAAATAAAGCAAAGTAAATTGGAATGGAGAAGGACAACTTTGCTCAAAGAGACCAGAAGTGTCCAGATAAGTGATGAAATAACAGGAAGTACTCCAAAGTTCATTTAAGCTGTTTAGGAAAGTATACTTGTGGATAGACTTGTCTAAATGTTTTTTATTATGTTCATTTACATATGTAAATTTGGGAAAGGGAAGACTTTAGCCATATGAGTAGTTAAATCAATTTGCAAGAAGGGAAGGTATCAAACAGCTGGTGTAGAAGTAGCTATAATAATTTTCCCAGGGAAAAAAAAACAACAAACTGTTTTATAATATGTGTTGAGGTTTTGCAGGTGATTTGACAATGAAGAAAATGTAATTTTCTCCAATGAACTGTGTTTTATGTGTTTGTCTGTTATTACATCTGTTGAAAGATAATAACATCTTTATTTACTTTGATCATTTCTATTGTCATGATTGTTAAGTATATTTATTAGCAAGCAATGCCATTTTTTTCTTTCTTAAAAAAAGCAATAATATATCAGCAATATCATTTAGAGTTAAATCTTTTTAGTTACTGTTGCAATATCAACCTTCAATGTCTTCTACACAGAATAAACCATCACAGTGCAGTTGTCTCTAATTCTATGCCTCTTTATTTCTGTAGGTCTGAAAGAAGGAGGAAATTTAACTATCCTTTGTGTTTAGAGTCTGTTATTCAGCTTTGCTCTGCTGTAAATGTTTTAGACAGTTGTAGGCTCTGGTTTTCTCCTAAATCTTTTTTTTTTCATGTGAAGGATGGCTTATTTTGAGGAACAGAATAACAAACGATAGCAATCTAAACTGATCCAATGGTCTAATCCTTATATGGAAATTTCATTAGTGGATCAAAAACATCACTAAATAAATTACATATTTTAGAACTAGCCAGAGAATGAAACCTTTCACTGTTTCAAGAAAGTGTTGTTTTGAAGTTTTATTTTGTTTGTTTGTTTGTTTGTTTGTTTGTTTTATTTCTATCCCTGTCCCCCCTAAAGAAAACCCAAACCAACACAAACTAATATTGCAGTATTTTCATAAAACAGAATACATTTGAAGTGTACACCTCCAGAGTAATAAAACAAAACAACTGAATTCCAGTGTTTTCACACAGTTCTTTCATGAGAAGAGACATAAGCATTTTGATTTGGGCCTCAGATACTTTCTCTCTTAAACCTTGTTCAGTATCATGAGCTTTCAAAGCTCAATAACTTATCCTCAGCGTATTTTGATGAAAAGACTTTTCTTCAAACATTCTTCCATTTGTGCTAGTAATCTGCTATTGCTTCTCTTCTACTGAGAAGAAAACCCCATTCTCTGACTGATGGAAAAACCTAAGATTTCTCCATGTTTCTTTCTGGATTTTGAAAGACACAAAGAGGATTGTGACTGGATTAAGTGCAGCCTCAAAAAAAATGCCCAGATTACTGCAAGGTGTCAAGTGGGCCAAACTACCCTTCCAATTATCTTTCTGCCAAATACTTCAAAGTCAGTTAGTTCTGTGTGAATAGTGTTTGAAAAATAGACCTCTAGTTCTTGTAAGTAATAACAAAATAGGTATTTTGGAAAACCTAATTTCTTAAGGATAATAAAATGTTTCGAGTGTCATTCTACAAAAGAAGTAAACACTATTATTTTTACAATTTGACAAGGTTAGGTTTAGCACTAAAAGATACATTATAGGATTAGCTAGGCTTTGTCTGAAATTGTGTGAGTGATAAAAGGTTTGAGCAAAAGAATGGATGCATTTGTGCTCAGCAATATAAAGAACTTAGCACTAGTATTTTTTAAAAATAAAGACATGCCAGTTTTCAGCAGTGACTAGTGACTTCAAGTATATTTTCATAACAACAGAGAGAAAATAATATTTGTAGAGCAATCAGAATAAAGATCAAGAAAATAAAAATTACTGAAAAAAGAAAAACAATCAAAAAACTCAGACCAACTCAACCCAACACAATCCTTTCACTTCCCCAAAAAAAGAAAAAAAAATAAAAAGAAATGCTTGCACACATAATGTATGGAATTGTAATCAATGTTCAGCATGGAACATTTTAGGAATTTGGACAGTATTCAAACATGTTTGATTAATAATTAAAGAAGCAAGAATAATTTCTTCCAGCAATAACAACACTACTGTTCTTGTTGGTTTGTTTTTGGTTTTTGTGGGTTTTTTGGGAAATAGTGTTCCTTCATTATATGAAAGGTGATTAGTCCACTGGAATGAGCCTGGGGAGTTATTTCAAAGTACTCTATAAATATACAGATTTCTGATAAAGGGAAAAAAAATGTGATCAGAATTTCTCATTGTGTTACTGGGAAATGGCCACAGCTTAAACTTACATATATTCATATAAAGGACAATTATTCATCCCTTGAAGTTAGACTGGTCCATTAGGAAATTGCATGCCTGCTTTACTTCTGACCTGGCAATGAGGAAAATTCGTGCCAACCAATAAAACTGTCTGGAGAACAAAATATTAGTGCTAATGACATGACATTCATGTTATCAGAATTACACAGAGTTTTACTACTGCTGTTTCTAGCCTTATTTTGACAGATATGAGTAGTGGAATTGCTCTGTGTGTGCTGTTGAACATCTGATTTACTTGCATCCCAAGGAAACCCAAATAGTGCACTCTGAGACTACTCTGTGATGTATATTAAAATAAGATGAATGTGAAAACCAAGTGATTTGCTTCAAATAGTACATTTGATACAAGACAAAATACTAATGTAGATGAACCTTTGTCATTTAGAGTATTTCCACCTCTTATTAAAAACATCCAGTTTTCAGAAATGTTGTCTAAATTGGTAAAAACAGCTTTTAAAAACCTCACCCATAAAACGAAGCAATTTGTCGTAGCCATAGTTACATGGTAGATGCAACATATATGTCATTCTCAATCTTCTTGAAGGGTAGAATCAACTTTAGGGAACAAAATTTGTAACTATCCATAACTATATCATGAACTAACATCTTATGGTCTCACTGTCATCTTCAGCCATTTTGGAATTCATATTCTAATTAAACAAAGAACTACAGAAGTAAAATTTTAAAGTTTTGATTAGTTACCTTTACTCAGGTAACTCTAACTGACAAAAGACCAGAGAAAGTGTTTGTTGGTCTTTCATGCTACCTCCATTGCTAGGTTTTGCTTTCTTTATCTTTCTCTTCTAGTAAATGTAATAATATTTTTTATAATTTTTATGGGAATTTCCAAGACACGTTTTTATGAATGAGATAGAAAATGTGTGGGATTTTTATCTCTTAAGAAAAGAAACTGAGAAGAATCAGGTTATGACCTTATAATTTAGTTCATAGCAGGCAGAAATCAAAGCTTGCAAAAATTCTCCATCAGTCACTGAAGTATCTCAGTGTAAAGTCCACATGTGAAAATGTCAGAGAACAAAATGTACTATGGGAAAGAAGAATAAATAAATCTGTCCTGCTCAGACAACCAATGTGTAGCATAAAGAGGCTAATTCTGTGTGAACACTCTTTCTTGACATGTAGTTATACCATGATGGATCAATAGCTCATAAAATGTTGCTTCGTTGCAATTAAAATGTGCTGAATTACTTCAGATAGGATTCTGATCCAAGTGACTAAGAGTTAAATTTCTCCATGGACTCTGGGACAGAACACAACATATTATTAACTTCTTAGGGAACTGCAGAGTGTAAGAAAACTTGCTCAGAGAGGACATGCAGAGTAACAGTCTTCCTTGTCATCCCTAGAATACAAGATTAGGGCCAGACTCAGCAGGAAAAAGATTAGTTAGTGATCTTAAATCCTGAATGAAATGTCTACTCACAGGTTTATGTCAAATCCTAGCCAGATAATTTCAGTTCCAAGGTACCTTCTGTTCAACAGGGATTTTAATGAAAACATGGCCTTCTTTTTTCATTGATTCAGTGGTTTGACATGATACTTTTGAATCGAAAATGAACTTCCTGGTTCTTCAGCTGCTGTTTCTACTGTCACTGGCAGTCCTTGGATTTATTTCTGTGGACTAATAAGGATGAAGCATAACAACAGGAGATAAATAATTGAAAGAATAGTATTTTTAAATAAATGCTAGTACTCTGCAAGACAAGAAATGTGCTTTTCACATGAATAATGCAATACCATTTGTGTGTACTGTTATGGATGCAGCATAATTATCAGGTAGACCTTGTGAGAAATATGTTCCACATCATTCTCTCTGACTGCTAGGGGGAAAATTCTTCAAAAGAGAAAACCACACTGCCATCTTGAGCATTCATTCCCTGTAATTTTGCATGTTCCTTTTTACTTGGGGGAAAGGTGCAGGGAGCTTATTGATATTTGAAAACAGAAATGTCTCTCATTTAGATCGTGTTGTCTTTTCAAAACTGACAAAAAGCATTTCTGGTTGACACTTCTAATAGGTTTTCTTTACTGGAATAGGATTTCTGGTAAAACCTGGATGGGAATTCCAAAGAGCAATAGCTTAAAATGGTAAGATCACTCTATTATGATAGCTAAATTCAAATTCTCGTTCTCTCTAATTCACAGATTTGATTCATCTTCACTAATTATGGTGTATTCCTACTCTCCTTGTCTGACTTTACATTGCCCCAGTTTCATGGTCTTTGAGGTGAACCTGATGCAGGTATATCAGTGAACATCAGCAGACACTCCAGCATCTTTCTTGAATTGATAATTCAAAACTCTTGAGCATGGATACTCTGGCAACTTTCCTCTCTGAGAAACCTCAGTTCATAACAAAAGCATTTCAACCACTCATGTTTGGAGGCAAGGTACCACTTAATGGTACAAACAGTCCTCATAAAACCCCAGCTGCTGAAAGATGTAGACATTTAGAAGTTGAGGCTTTCCCTTTTCCTAACCCTGCTGCCGATCCAGACAGCTTTTTCTCCCTGTCCCAAATGCGAACTTTTTTTCTGGCTGCGGCTATAATCCCAACTTAGTTTTCCTGCCATCATATTAGAAATAGAAGAGTAGCATTTTGTGTTTGTACTTACCACATTTCTTATCATGAGAACACATGTTAGAGGAGAATATAGAACAATCACTGGCATGAGTCAGTGTTCCACCAAAATTTGAAGTTACAAGCTGTCATGCATATATAGAAGAATACAGAATATAGTAAACTTATCATTCAGGTACTCTGAGGAATCTTTTCACTCACATCCAGTGCAAGACATTTTACTTTTAATATGCTGCATGCTTTATATACCCAAAAATTCCTGTTTACCCAGAATTTTGTTGAAAGGAACAGAGAGGAGGTGTACGCAGAACAAGCAGTAGATACATTTGAAAGACATTAATATAGCAACAAACTAAACATGTCTTCAAATTTTCTATGCAGAATGATTGAAGACCCATTAAACAAGTAATCAACCTCCTACCCTTCAAATACCAGGAAGGAATACACTGAATGAATCACACCACTCTTTTGCACAACAAGGTATTAAAAACTCGTAGAATATGTTTTCAAGTGTTTTATTTTAAAAATTGGATTTCAGTATGAAAAAATCAAGCCATAAATTACAGCCTTTAGAAATCAAATCTGAGTCTACATTTTCAAATAATAGGTTTTTACACTATTTGCTAAGACTTCCTAAGGTTGCATGTTAGGTCATGGAAGTAAAAATGCTAATTAAAACATTGAACTGAAGATCAATGGTGTACTTGAAGGAGATGTCATTAAATATGTAAAATAAGATTGATGTAAACATCTTTAAATTTGTCCTGTTAGCAGGGCAAATGTACTGAACAGAAGGAACTGTAAACTGAAAAATAGTAACAGAGAAGTTGTCTCCCAACCTGGAAGCTGTGAGCCCAGTACTAGACCTGAGAGCCAGAAACTTGAAAAGAACAGCTGGCCTCTCTGAAGTACAACTAGGTTACCTGGAAAACAGAGATATCCTCAGATACCATTAAAAAGTGCAAAATCAAGGAATTGTAATGACCACTTGTTTTCTGAAAAGGTGGAAATAGTCTGAGAATGTAAAATGTGTCTGAAAGAATAGAAAATGTCATGACAGGTGTAAAATAAAAATTAACAGCATATATTGACTGTTCAAGGTGGTGATGCCCTATATCATGTTGTATTTCAATGATTTGAAAAGGACCAAATTTTTATCTAAATTTGAGCCTCTGTCTCTGGGAACTTCCCATGCTGTACACACCTGAGAATACGTGCTGTTATATTGGTGATAAAGTTGATTCACAAATTATAAGTTTGTAGTAATCTGTAATATGCGTTCTGGCTTTTGCTGTCATAGAAAAGTCTACAGCTCCTTGGTTTTTCTGTCATTCATTGTTGGTTAATATTGATTAAGGCTATGTAATTGATTGCCATATTAATTTGTAATATCTTGATATAGAACAATATAATCACAGATGTACTTTTTAGTGGTGATTTCATGGTAGCCTACTTGCTAAAGAACAAGATAGACACATACATGCTATTTTACAATTTTCCTGTTGTTGGTGTTAAAATAATTGGAGGGATGAGAGATCACAAACATGGAATCCAGGTGTTCTGAGGTTTTACTCTGAACCTAAAATTTGAGAATGATGCCTTAAATTTTTAGCCTGTATATTTTTCAGATGCTGTACTGCATTAGAGCATAACTCTGAACTCCACATAGAGTGGAGTTAGTAAGCTCTCTTCATATTTTGGTCAGACTAAACAATTCTTCTGAGAACCAAGGACATCCTCAGGCTCAGGCCCTGAAAAGTATAAACAAAAGTGAATGAGGGGGAAGAGCAAACTGGGGGAATATGAGTTCATTATCTGAAGCTGTAATTGGACAATTAACCCCTGATATGCAAACAGACCAAACTTATATCTGTCTGAAAAACCTGTGACCATTGTCCATCTTGGGAGTAGCCTCTGCAAGGCTCCTGCACTGCCCAGAGTGTATCTGTTGAAGGTCTTTAATAAATATCGACTTTATTCTCTGACTCTGTCTAGCCTCTGCTCTAGGTAGGCAATCCAAGGCATCAAGGAAACTAAATTAAAAGGGACACATCTTTGAACGACTCAATAAACTACAGAAATTTTAAGGAAACAAATAAGGTGCAAGTTAGCTACAGTAAAAATAGCGCTTTTTTTTTTTTTTTTTTTTAATAAAAAGGATAACGTTTTCACAGTACAGAGAGGATTGTAATGCTTCATAGTATCCCAAATTAAATCTCAATATGGAACAAAGGAGACATTTTCTTTACATGGAGGCATGAACAAAGCTAGAAAAAAAGAAGTCCTATTATTACTTAGAAATTTAAATTGTCAGTTTTTATGTGTAAGAAGAATATGTACACAAGTCATATTACTTGATCAAGGGATTATCATGAAGACTAATGGCTGACCTACCACTCCTGGAAATCATTGGTATGTGTCCATTTGTATAATGGATTTTAGAGTTCACAATGTGACAATATGAACTCCTGTGGAAATTACTTGCAAAATAATAGTCTTCTGGAAATAACATTTTAAGAATGCTATTAATTATACTAGTCAGCTGTAGCACCATTATATTATTTGGTGCCATTTTGATCTCTTAGAAGTCACTTCTTGGTAGGACCAACCCAAAATGAATACAGATTTTTCTTCTTTCCAGTTTTTTACACAAACGGATGAATTATCTATCTTGGAATAACTAAAGGCATAAGTAACTGTCCTGCTTTCTGGCTTCAGCCAGATATATACTGTAGCCCTAGGCTAGAAAGTGGAACTTTCCTACATTGGCTCAAAAATAAATGCTTTAAGTGAACAGCCCTACCATGAGTAGTTAATTGATTCTTAATCAAATTTTAAAATTAGTTTCATACTAAAACTGGTAAAGATGATGCAGTATTAATAAGAGTTTTTCTCAGTTGTTTTGAATTTGCAAGCAGAGTTTATAAGGACAAATGAGAATAACTCCAGCAGTGACAGTAACCCACCAGGCAATGCAATAATATCTTGTGTGATTATAAAATATTTATTGTGACAGAAAGCGAGAGAAAGTGACAGAGAGGGAGCATGACATTTGTTTTCAAAATATGCAAATCTTTTTATATATGTAATTTTGAAATAGAAAGAGGAAATAAACCACAACTGACCTATTATGTGATCCACATTAAGAAAAAAGCAGTTTCAAATTTACTGAGCAATTGTTCTATGACAGAACCAGAACTGTTCTAAACGATCACGAAATTCTAAACCTTTCAGCTTGAATTCTTTTGTAATCAAAATTTGTGTTTGCTATTTTGCTGTTTTGTCCCTCTGCTCTTGATTTTTAATTGATGTTTTTATCCCATAAAAATGATCATTAGGAAAGAATGCTACAGCTTTCACCTGTGAGGTCAGTGGAGAGATTGTAATTGACTCAATCACTCAGAAGGAAATGTGGAGATGCACTAGTTTTCATAAAGCATAACAGAGATTAACATGCAGGAAAGAAATAAATCATAATAAATTGGTATAAGATTGGAATTTTCTTTTTTTAGTAAAAAAATGTGTTTTATTCCTTTTTGAGTTTTTTGTCTTGTTTTTCTTTTTTCCAAAGCAAATAAATTAAGTAGTGTGAAATGATTCTACCATTCATTTCAAAGAAAATGTATACAAGTGATCTGAGGCAGGAAATAAAAGGAAATATTTCAAAATTATGTAAAGGGAAATGGCAGAAGTAAAAAAAAAGATTATTTTGATTTGTCACATACTAAAAACAGTCAAATGCAAATTCTGCATTTCATCTTTCTTCTCTAACTTTCTCTTTTTCTTCTTATCTGAGGAAGAAATCTATCTTATAACAGTTTGTCTTCCTCTTACAATACAGGGCAGGACTAAAGTCAACACAAACTGTCAGAGATGCAGACTGTTAAAATGCTGAAAGCAAGCAAATAAACAAACAAATGTCTTTCAATGAGATGTGTCATGTGTCAGTGGTTAAGCGTGTAAGGCTTTCACTTCTGGAAAGCACCACTTGAAACTGCTGCTAAGAGTAACTGTTATTTTTACCGAGGTCAGCATTCAGAATTAAAAACAGTAGCAAACAAAAGTCTCCATTCAGATTAACCTGGAAATCAATTTAACTATTACCAGAACTACTTCTATGACTCTAAGAAAAAGGGAAAGAATTAGCCTAAACCCTCCTCCTAGACCTGGTTAGGAATTTTTTTTTTTTTTGACTAATTTTAAACCTCTTTAATTTGATTTTTTTTTTTTTTTTTTTAAGGACACATGTCAAGAATCAAAAGTCTGAAAGTGTTTGATTTTTCAGCGTTTATTTTCAGGAAAAAATATTTACCAATGTTTTTTAATAGACAATTATTTTGTCCAAAATACATTTTACAAAAATAAAAGATTTTTAATGGAAAGTTTTCTTTTCAAGATTTTCTATGAAAATTGTAATTGATTTATCTGTTCTTAAATGTGGTAGAGTCAGATACTGTGGTAGTTACTGCCATAGAGATTCCCATAGAGATATGAAACAATAAGGAAAAAAAAGGTTCATATATTTAGATACATAAGTATAAAGCTTTCTACATTAAAAATAATTCCAGTGACCACATCACAGGCAGGAACTGATGAAGGTAAGGATCTGTTATTTAATTATTTGGTAATTCTGTAGCTGTAACTCAGTTAGTATCTACATGTATATAAGGACAATATAATATTATATACATGTATATAAGGACAAAATTTTGTTGTGGGGGACAGGTGTCCTCACAAGAGGCTCATGTTGATCACAGAATGTGGAAAAATCTTTAGCATACAGAAATTTTCAAAGGAATCTTCAGATTTCCCTTTTCCACCTCAAATAAACATAATTACTTGATTCTATGTGCGAGGCATTCTGATCCATTTCGTTACTTGAATATATAACCATAATTTCAGTGACTCTACGACTTTTCCTTTTTTTACCATTTAAGAGCTTCTAGGCAGAGCCATAGGGTTTTGTGATAATTTAGAGACCATTTACTGTTCTTCAGTGGTAACAAAAGAAAGGTTTGGAAAACATTTCCATAATTTCTTGTCCATGGTACCTTATGGCACCAGAAGCCTCAGTCATACAAGAGCTTTCATGGAGAGACTTTTTGGCTCTTGACTCTACATGTCTACATCTTCCAGTTCCTGAAGGCATACACAAACTGTGCTGCACAGCTCATCACAACATCAAGTACTGGCACACATTGCAGTTCTATTACAGTTTGAAATGGGAATGATATTGGAGCAAGCAGAAAAACATGTTTTCTCTATCCAAGATGTAAAACCATGGGGGTTATATTCTACATGGAAACAACTGTAGAAATGTGTCATAAGATTACAGCACCTGACTATTTCTAAGGGGGCAATCAACAATAACAGCTAATTGTTTAACATAATCACTACAAAACCAAAATAACCTGCTGTGCTCTCTTCTGTTTTATCTCAAATAGGAGACCAGAGAAGGTAATTATTTTAAAATAATGGGTTTGTTTGAACACTACTGGCCCTACTGACATTTTAAACTATATGAAGCTTAAATAAAACTCTAACACCAATTAACACATATTCTTGTCATTATAACCAGGGAAAAAGGGAGCTAATATTGCTATGGCTCTTATGCCAAATGATGCCAAAGGACTCATAAGAGGCTCCAAGAGAGTAAAACAATGTATGTGTAGTCTAAGTTTCTAGCTGTTGGATAAAACTGACTTCCGAGGTTTCAGTCACTGTCATTTCACTCAGCTCTACAGGATCATTAGATGTTAACTCATCTTTGTTTCCTTAAATCTATGCATTTAATATTATTTCATATTAGCACATCATCTGAAATACTACTCTGTGCCACTTTTTTTTTTTTCCAAGGAGTCTGTCATTAGCAGGGAATTCTGATTTGTTTCCCCCCTTGTGGATATTTCCCATTCTTCCCACTGATGGATACTCCATCTTTGTCAATTCCTTTTATTAAAACAGACTTTGGTTAATAACATTTTATCCCCCCTTGCTTCAAAAAAGCCTGCTGCTGTCTGTCATGCACTGGAACTTGTATTTAGTTCCTCAACTTTTCTTGCTGTTATTTATAGAGAATTTTGCTCACATCTCATATGAGGATGAAAAGGCCAACTTAACAGTTTACTTTGTCACCCAGTCCTTAGGATACTAAAAAGTAAAATAACAAATGTGCACAAATGTATAGAATTGAACCTCTACCGACTGACTCCAGTTCCATTGTCTGGTAGGCATAGTGGACAGCCCATCATATTCTTTTTCCTGAAAACTTTTGAGAGGGAAACTTAATTCCTTTCAAAGGTTTTTGAATATGTAAAGAAAAAAACAAAAAACAAAGTGTGACTTTTGTCCAGAAAATGTACATGTTATTAACTTGACATAAACAAAGTAGACCAAATGAAATTGATTTCAGCCAAATAGAAGGTCTCATAAATGATTCTTTAAATTTTTGAAATATAGAAATAATCATTACATGTTTTGGAGAAAGACAAGATATTACAGCAATATGTTTGCATTGTTAAAAGGAAATTTCTGAAAAGGAAATAGAGCAAGAAGAAGCAGTAAAGCTAGGATGATAAATAATAAAGCAAAGGAAAGTGGATAAGTACCTGGGAGCACTGAGACATTTGGGATATGTCAGCTGATGGATGGTTTTAAGACCTACATCAGTTTGCAAAGTGCTGAAGGACAGAAAGTCACATAAGTGACTGTGGCTAATTCATCCTAGCCCTCTCCTTACTCAGTTGCTTGCACAAAGATGGAACAGATTTTTAGGCTAAGAATTTATGAAACATCCTATACCTTCAAAAAAACTTTTGTTCCCTTGGCTATGTAACAAAATATTAAAACCTTGAGCTTTACCATTGAAGAAAAAAAAAAAAAATTAAAAAAAGACAGAAAAGCTAGACACTCAAAAAGTTTCACCTTAGTATTGGTATTAAGTGTTTTTTTGTCAGTATTAGTTTAGTCTTTCCAATTTGCAGTTTTTAACAAAGATGTAGCAGTCTGCAGGTAGAAGAAGCCACCTGGCTTTTACATTACCCTTTTCTGTCCTCAAAACTGATGACAAACACAATGACTTCTTAAATTAGACTTGTCCATTACAAATTACTTCTATTCAGTTTGTCTTCTTTAGAAAAACATTTGAGGTAGTTTTAGAGAAAAACAGTTTGATCTCCAAATCTAAGCTGATGCTGCATCTCACCTGAAAAAAATGTCCTTTGAACATACTTGCTGAATTAAAGAACAGTAAACAGCTGAGTTTGAAAGTCATCCCTGGAGATCATGTTGTCGAACCATCCAGCCTAAGCAAGGCTACCTAACAGCAGGTCCCAGTCGTGTCCAGATGCCTTTTGATACCCTAAAATCTTTGGGTATCTACAACTTTCACAGTCTTCTTGGGCAATCTGTGCCAGGGCTCATTCACCCTCACAGTCAAAAAGTGTCTCCTGATGTTCAGGCGGAACCTCCTGTGTTTCAGTTTATTTCAGTTTATTTATTTTACTTCTATTCAGTTTATTTATTTTGGTTTCAGTCCATTTCCTCTCACTCTGTCACTAGGCATCACTGAACCAACTCCATTCTCTTAAAAATAGTGGTTGGTTTAGTCACAAGATCTCAGTAACATTTGTATTTAGTGTTTCTGTTCTACTAGTTGGATTATATTGCCTTATTAGAAATTCAGATTGTGTGTCAAAGTCATGGGAAAAAATAAGCAAAAGATGTTAACTGAGTCAAATTAAAAGCTTTCAAGGCCATAACTCTAAAAATAAGTTACAATATAATATAAATACCTTCATTTTAGTTTCTTAAATGGAAAAATATATAATCACATAAATAAGAAAAAAAGTCTCATTTTCCATTATTTATCAAATCATTAACCTCAAATTAATAAGTAGTATTCTAAATAGTATAGTAATCATGCATTATATTAAACTCCTTTCCTTATAAAACTGAAATTTATTATACTCTCTGATTTATTAACATTGTTTTGAATATTCTAGGAAAATTACATTGAAATAGCTCAATGACTTCGAATGTTAGAAAATTGTAACAGTTTTTATACAAATACTTTTGCACTGTCTGTACAACTTTTGTTAATTCTATACTAATGGCACGGCTATAAAGTGAAAATGGATGCTGCTAGCCTAAATGACATTCCTGCCAATAAATAATTGGAGAAACTACAATTAACATATATGAAATTATGAAACTGTACTTTATGGGAAAATAAATACTTTTGTAGGAAAAGCTGCTGAAAGGCAAAAATGTGATACTTAAAACAGATTTATAAAATTTCTATTGACTCAATTTAGGCAGCATGGTGGAAAATGTATATTTACATCAATACAGGAAGAGTAAAATTAAACCTTTTTTATAAGTGCAACAAATCTCGTTAAATGAGTCAAGGGAAGATATTAAAAAATACATCATCTCTTAAGCCACAGGAGTTTCCATTGTGGAGCATTTAAATAGAAGGTTGGCAAGTACATCCTATTTCCAGTACATTTGAATATTTTTTGTGATCTTTTCACAGAACCTTATTTTAGTTCTGCTGATACATGCATTGTCTGTTATAATCATTTCATAAGAAAATATGATAAATCTCATGTTAACTACATGCATACAGAAATAAAAGTACTAAAAATAACATAATGAAAAAAGAAAATATACCCACATCTTAAAAAAATCAGCAACCAATACACATAAAAATTATGCAAACACAAACCAAGTTCTAAATAAACTATGAATGCTGTGTTGCAATTAACTCAGAATACGGGGAACACCTCTATAAAAAGAATGTATTTTTTTCAAAAATAATATATGTATGGCATCTGGTAGTACAAAGGGCTGAAGAAATATATAGAACAGGCTGTTCAGATATTGTGGGAGTGTGGGCAAGTGGAATTTCTCATCCATAGCTTGTGAAACTGTCAGCTTTTAGCAAATTTCACTGCCTAATATCACAGACTACAACATTAAGAAATCTCATGATCTTGTCTGTGTGCTCCACAAAACTGCTTCCTCATGCTGGAGTACTCAGTGATGTCCACAAGAGGCTTTCCCACTGCCTTAGCTGAACTGGAAGACTTACTTGACAGAATTCTTCATTTATGCCTTTAGCTTTGACATGCAGTCCTTCAAAACAGACCCCATATGCCAGCATCCTTGAAAAACCTTACAAGGTTGAGAAAATAGGAAGATGGAAAAAGAGAACTATAGTGAAGAAAGTAAGTCTGGCAAATAGCTTCTTCTAACTCATTTTTTGCCTTGCTCATCATGCAATGACGAGTTTCTACCAATTGTTATTATAGACTAATTGTTCTACCAATTACTATAGCCATAATAAAAAGCAGTACTTCTCTGTTCTTCAACTTTTTAGTAGGTTCTTTGCCAAGTGACTGGATGCTGCTGACATGCCTTCACAGTTCAGGTCATGCATCAAAGCTTCTACTTGTTTTTGACCCAGGTGAGATGAGAAACAGCCTACAACTAATTTCAGGGTATTGAAAGACAGATGAAGTCAGGTGTCAGAGGTAGAACTGGCCCAAGCAGGGCAGTATACTTCTTTCTGTTACCTTATTGTAGCCCTGGAAAGTGCAATCAGTGCCTTCTGAAAGTCAGATCCATCAGACATTTACAGGTTTGTGAAACAATCGTTTAGCCTTAATAAATCCACTTTAAAACCGTCAATACATTACATACAGGAGCAGGCTGGCAATTTTTTTTTATTTTAAATGGCTTTATGGGCCTCAGTATTTTGTCAGTCAGTAGTGGCCATTTGTTCTTTCCAGTGCTGGCTAAAATATCTTTTGGATTGACTGTGGTTTCAAAGATGCAGTGTTAATGTTTGAGGTCAATATTCTACAAAATTTTATCAAAATCTGAGATTAGGAGGTGTCTAATTACTTGCAGTATTGGTGATAATACTTTGTCCTATCATCCTTACTCTCCCCAAAAGTAGATCTTGTGCATCCTCAGTCGCTGAAATTGAATTAATTATTGAGTATAAGAGTCAGCTGCAGATCCTCAGTGTTAGGAACTGCCAGATCTGGTAGCCTGGCTGAGGGGAGGTTGATGAGGATCCATAACCCCACATGTGACTGGGGTACCCTTTATTCCTGGGTGTGTACAGGGATCAGACTTTTATCACATAATCTAATAGCTAGCACCTGTTTTCTTATCAACATAAGTGTACATAATCACCACATGAAGCTATACAAGAAAGGACCCCTGAACAGTCCCAAAATAAAGTTGCTGGGAGTGTTACTGTGACTTCTGTGAAGTGACAGCTCTATCTGACACCATCCACACACACACTGCGAAGTCCATCCCACTTGTATTTTTCACACTTTTGTCTTCATTTCATTCCACAGCACAGCTCTTCATGAACCTCTGCCCACAAGGCCCCTTTCCCCTTCAAAACACATTTCTTTTTCTCTCACTGCCTTCTTGCAGATAGAGGGATTTCTCTCTGTCATATTGACGAAAATCTCCCCACCATAGTCTCTGGGACACACAGTTCTGATAAAAATTTCCTTGTATCTTGGGTAGAGCTCTTAACAGAGAGCTTTATAAAAAAAATACACTTGACTTTGCAAATTTCTCCAATTATCTTTACACTGAAAGTGCCTATTCCTCTTCCACATACTTCAGGTTCAGTTTTTGGCCTATTTAAGAACTAGGAGAGCCAAACCTAGTGCTGAAGTGATGAAGAAATTGTTATCTGGTCCTTGTATTCTACAAAGCATTTCCCCTTTGTACTTCCTGCTCTTATTATTTCCTGGATTTATAAGTCTCACTGGCTGGCCAGGCCCAGCATCTCAGTGATATGGTTTCATCATTGTCATCCTCCATGAGGTAGTATGAAAAGGATAAAGATAATTCTGCTGTAGGGGGAAGGGGGTAAAAAACCCACATGCATTGCCCTCAAGTGTCCTATGGAGCTCCAAAACCAGTGAGTGCTCTTTCCTGATCCACTGTTACTTGAATTTGTTCAATTTGAGTATAAACATAAAGGTTTTCAGACATTCTATGTGATCCCTTTCAGTCAGAACTTCCAGCCACTGACCAAACCATTGAGACAGTCTGGAAATTACCTCCTGTAAGTTTACAGGACACGATGGGGCTTCAACATCCCAGGCCGTACAGGTGAGGAGGAACAGAATACATCCTGATGGACTCAGACATTACAGGAAACATACAGAAGGTCCCTCATTCAGCCTAAATATGAGAGCTTTGGCGGATATTGCCTGCTGGTGATAGTTGTGGGAAAGCTCCTATATCAAGGAAGAATTATGGATGCTTTGTTCTTGAGGCACTAGACACTTACAGCAAATAGGCAGATAGCTCTGATAACAATAGTTATGGTTAAAATACTGATATCCAGGAAAGATTTAAACAGCTTGCTCGTTTATGAAATTATTAGTATTTATTTCTTTTATATTATTATTATTATTATTATTATTATTATTATTATTATTATTATTATTATTATTATTATTTATTATTATTATGTATAGATTTGTTTTACATGGAAGAGTCCTTACCTAGGCCAGTTCTTGATTGGAAAAGCTTTGTTTAAAAAAATGCCAAAAGCTAACTTTAAATCCAGATGTAATTCTTGTTTAAATAACTGTAATTTATCATGGAAATAAAGGAATTGGCTTTTTTTTTATCACCTGTGTCAGAAAAGAACCTTGCAATATTTAGATGACATGAAGCTGGAGGAGGTGTCTGCATCAAAATCTGCTGGTGTTTGGAGAAAGTTGACATTCTTGATATTTCTTAGCCCTCGAAAGAAGATCTGCAAGTGAAAGACATGACTAATAAAGGTCTTGCTCAGTCTAGAATTTCAGTTAATCTGATAAAAAATAGGCTAATGTATATTTTAGACTGATAGGCATCTGTGAGTCAGTGCAAAAATCTTCAGTCATGAAACAAGATGACAATCAACAGGTGGAAGATCAGTTCATTTTCAATATTTGTCAGTCACAGGTTTGCAGCCTGGATTAGCCTTGGTTCATGTTGTCTTGTGCTGAGTGCAATGGCTGTGCATAGAACAGACAGAATCAAAGAAATGTTCACAGAAAACTAGATTTCATTAGTCTACAGAATATCTAGAAATTTGTTTCATATGAAAAATATCATAAAAATTAAGGGGAGACAGAATTACTTTGAACAACCTCACAAAACACTGAAAAAATATGCAGTGAAGAAGAACATTATTGTGTATATTTATACTATTTTCAAGAAAAACTTCTCCTGCTTAAGCATCGAGAGTGCCAGATGCATGAGAGAGAACATGTTCCCTACCTTCAAAACCAAGTTAAATGAGGGGACCAGTTTAAGTGGATAATGTACATAAAACCAGCAACATGGAGGTCACTTTAGAAATTAAAAACATCAAGTGAACGATGCAGATATTTTGAGTGGTACTGAAATGATATTGGGTACATGAAATCAATGAGCAACAAGTCAAACACATCAACCTGTAGCAGAATAGGATATCTTTGTTTCTATTAACTGCAAGGGAAGCATAGCTACTTCCCAATTTCATTTTCCCCTTCCTAAAGATCTTTACTGAAGGATACTAGAACTAAACAGAATACTGTACAAACAAAATATGGGAGATTGTGCATTTATTTAGGGTTTTCTATTATTGCTTGTTTGTGGGTAGGTTTTTTTCACTAGAAATGCTATACTGAAGTGAATAATATCTGAAAAGAACAGAAAAATTTTAAATTTTAGGTTCAAACATTTTGCAAAGAAGTACAGATTAAGACATGTACTAACTTGTCATTGTCATATTCAATCCAATGAGTTAGGAGGAAACAGTATGAAAAATGTTTTTTTAAAAAAAAATTAGAACTCTAAGGAGTCAGGTATACATTTCTTAGAATTACACACTAATACCAGCAAAGCAAGGCTAGTAATTTTAAATTTTGTCTTTCTGAAGATGAAATGGTGTGTAACCATATCTGAAAAGAAAGCAGGGATTTCAAGGTGTCCCATAAAGGCAAATTCCATGAGTGAAATCCCCTGCCGTTTCATGACTCGCTGGGTGGTATCTTGTTCCCTAAATACACACATCAATTGATATTCTGAAAGCTGCAAAATGCCTGGGGCATGTGCATGTAGCTGTTTGTGATACAGAATGCCTACAAAATACTTGCATATTTCTAGACCAGTAGGTGAAGGTCATAGGACCCCTGAAATAGCAGCAGGTGCTTTTAGTTAGGAAACTGAATCTGATTCCACGTCTCTAACAGAAACTGATAGCACAACACAGAGAAAGGCAGCCACCCCTGCTGTATGATGAAGTGAATTTGTTGTCACTCTAGGCAGACACAAGTGACACAATAGCTAGACTGAGGGGAAAGAGGGAAAAAAGACAGTGCTTCTTCTCTCTTACAGTATATCTTAGTTCTGGGCTAAAAATCCTAGTTTAGATTTAAAAAAAAAAAAAAAAAAACAAAGATGAAAGAAAAAAAAAGAGAAGTTTGCTGCCTCTGGGAAGACATAAGTTATGCCAAGCATTGAAAAACATATTCATAAAATGAATTAGAGTAGATGTGTTACAATTTTGAGATTGCAGTTACATGAAAGTTGTTAAGTGCAAAGCTTAACTGAAGAGGGAGATTGTGAAAAAAATTCTTGGAAGTAGCAGTGATCAAAAATTCGGCTTTTGAAAGCTGGAAACTTGGGGGAGGTTACACACAGAGGCAGTGAGAGCATTTCAGTGAAGATTTGTCTGTGGGTCTGTGCCGAATTCTGGAATAACTGGCGCATTTTCCCACGGTTCTTCACAATGTAACCACCAGAGTGGATGAGGGTAACTGAACACTGACACCTCTCCCCAGAAATCCTAGAGCCCACCCTGAATAATTACAGCAATTCTATAGCTGTGAGTATGCAGAAATGAATCATAAGGAAGGATCTGAATGATATTTCTGCAGAGAAATTTGGCAATCAGATAGTACATGTGTGAGTGGTGTCCGAAGGACACAGCCCACAGTGATGATTTACTTATTCAGATGTAGGAATAAGGTCCAAAGGGTATCAGGTCTCTTTCCTAGGTCAAAGAAACAGAGATACAGGAATGTTTCCTGTCTGTGTACTGTCTTCATGATCATCTGTTACTAACAGAGAGAGAACAGGCAGGAGAGAGTCTGGCAGGACACACTTTCAGGATCATTGAAGGACCTTCTCACTTAGATTTGGGTTATCCAAGCATGAAAACTGACTGCTGACAGGGCAAAGATAGAAGAAAGTAGTGTGTACAGTTCTGTAGAAACTCTGCTAGTCAGTTCTCAAGCCTACAAGCTTGTTTCTCAAATACTAAACAATAATAATATTTTATGTTACAAACAAACACAGATCTTGTGCTATAACTCTCATTGAGAGACCCACACACATGATATTTAGAACTCAATATGTGTATCAGACTTGGTACATCTAAAAGTTACTAGATACTCTTTTTCTGCTATTCCAAAAATAACAAGCAGGAGAGTTAAAAGGAATGCAAAACTGCTTTCCAGCTGGTTGGCCTCCAGCATGTTCTGGTGTATGGATTCTTTTCTTCCCAAGTCTGAGACTCTGCACTTCCCCATGTTGAATGGCATGAGGTACCCAGCAACCCAGCTCATTTCTCCAGTCTGTCAAGGTCCCTCTGGATGACAGTACAACCCTCTGACATATCAGCCACTGCTCCCAGTTTAGTGTCTGCAGCAAATCTACTGCAGGTGCATGTTGCGGTGCATATTTTGGTTCTTTTTACTGAGTTTTATAAGCTTTGTGTTCTGGTTTTCCCCCCCCCCTCCTTTGTATCTGTCTGTCACCCTAGTCCTACATTCCCCTCCCATGTTCTAGTCCCTTCTGTGTCAATCCTGCCCCACGTTGGGCGCCAGCTGACGCGCCGCTGCTTCCAAACCCCTCACACCGGCTAGGTCGATAGAGCCCGCAGCGGCTCGCCCTAGGCGGGTTGGTTGCCTTCGGACCCTCAAGGGCTCAGCGCAACCCCAGCGGTGGGCAGCCTTAGCCGCACCCGGGATTGACTCAGCCTTCTCGGGGCGGCCCACACTCGGCGAGCCGCTGCGGGCTCTATCGACCTAGCCGGTGTGAGGGGTTTAGAAGCAGCGGCGCGTCAGGTGCACTCTGTCCCCTCACCCAGATAATTTAGGCAGATGTTGAACCAGATTGAATTCTGGTTTATATTTCTAATTTCTGGCCTTAGTGCAGCTGAACACCACACTCTAGGCCTTATCACTAATTTCCAATCCACCTCACTGTCTTCTCGGCCAGTCCACAGATCAACAGGCTGTCTATGAGGATCTTCTTGGAGACAGTGTCAAATTCCTTACTGAAATAAAGGTGAATAAATCACTGCTCTCCTGATATTTACCGAGGCATTTCATTGTTGGAGTTTCTAAGGTTGGTCAGTCATGACTTCGCCCGATAAAGCTGACTACTCCTGATGACCTTCTTGTGTTTCATGTGCCACAAAATTATTTTTATCCTAATGCTCATTCTTGAATAGTTTCTGGAGTAATAAAAATTAAACCCTTTTTCTGACATCAGTTCTGCAAACAGCTGTTGGCATACAATATCAGCTTTACCCCTTTAACCTCAGGGTTGAGAACACCACCAAGGCCCCCAGAGCTCTGCAGTCACTATGGATACTCTCCAGATCTTCCCATTGTTGCCCACAAGAAAAAACTTCTGGGGATAATATTCAGAGGGTTGGACATCAGCAGTCTCTCTGCAACATCTTGGATCCAGGCATCCATAAGCAGCAAACTTCTTTAGACAATAGCTCAGGCTGGCTGGGAGGTTCCTCTGTGCCTTGCAGCAGGGAGTCACCCACTATTATCCCCCACCTCTTACTGCTGGTGGAGCACCATGGTCGGGGTCACTCAACCATGATGTCTCACTGGAACCCCCATCTTGCTCCTCCTCAGCTTTGAGGTCAGTAGACCTGATCTGTAGTGTCAAACCACTTACTTTTGTTGCTTATTTTATTTTATTTTATTTTTTTTCTAAGTTGCAGAGATATGATTTAGTTGTTATCTGAGTAGTGTAACTTCTCACTGTGTCTTATTATTGTGCCCTGGCATGCTGTTTGAGAGAGAAAATAATATGACAGAGTTCCTTTCATTGATTTGTGCTCCTGGCCACTGGTGTGACTGGTGATGAGACAATTAGTCATGTAATGCTTTTGGTGAAACCAGACAGAGATACTAGTCAGGAAAAAAGCCTCATTTTCTGTGCTTGCAGAAGAGTTCTATTTCCTCAGATCAACAAAATTCCTTTCTATATCTTGGACAATGCATTATAAGTAGTTTTAGACAAGACTATTTAAAATGTAAAGTGGAGTTTACATTTACATTTACATTTACATGCTTGGTAATTCTTCAGCATGACTGGACTGACCAGGTTTTGATGAAAGCTCCTATTTGAATCAATAATCTGTGGGTATGTGGCAAAATAGAGTGTGCAAGTAGTAGTTAGTACAAACAGTGTCTGGCAGTTCAGTGGATTTACTTATTTGTGGTTTGTACTTATTGATTACCAAACAAATTGGCCAGAAATGCTGTAGTTTATATGAAGCAAAAGTTAGGGACTGCTGCTGGGGAATGTCTTCAGTTTGAGACTCCATTAAAAAGAATATAACATTGCCTTCAGTTTCCACTTGAAAACCAACTTTTTCTCTTTCAGAAGGTTTTTATCATTGGTTGCTGCTATATGGGAATTTGCTCTTTGTCAGTCCTACATAATTAATTATTTTTATTTTTTTTTTACCTTGCAAGGTTATTGATCATCAAGGACATAAATCAAACTGTCTCTCCATTCTTTTTGCTTTTATTTCCCCTGCATACGATGCTTTCCCCACATCTTTTACTTTTTTCTATTTCTTAGAAGCTTTATGGTAGTTTTCAGCTCTCAGATTCAGACCTTTGCTTCTGCTCTGATAAACCTTTTGCTTCTATTCTTAGAAGAATCTCCTGTCTCATGAAGAAATACTTTCACAAATAATTTTTCTTCACACACATGAATAGTTATACAGTATGTTCTCTCCTTTTGATGTGTCCTTTGTATTTTAGATTAAAGTGCTAAAGATACAGTCTATGTATCATGGAAATGTATGACATGTTTAATAAATCAATCCTAAAAATAGCCATCTCAGTACTTTCTAAACTTCAGAATATTATACTTAATAAATCAGTTTAAGTGAATAATTTTCCATATTTGCAATAGGTATGGAATGTGATATAAAAATATAGATCTGCTACTTTACTGAGGTTTATAAAGATTGAAAGAAAGTTTCTGCCTTTCATAGTAATAGAGTACATATTACATATTGAAAAAAAGATAATTAGGTATACATGCACCCAAAAATAGAAATATTTCATTTTGTTTGTTGGGGTTTTTTTTGTATTCCAACCTTTACCTGAAATTAGAAAAAAAAGCTCAAATCTAACATAGCTGAGATGAATTGAACAAAAATGTTGTTTGTTTACTCTTACCATTCAGTCTTTTTATGGAACTGCTTATTCTATATGACAAGGGCACTGGTTTTGGCCAGGGTAGAGTTAATTTTCTTCCCAGTGGCTGGTGTGGGGGTGTGTTTTGGATTTGTGTTAATACACATAATACACAGAGTTGTTAATTCAAGATGGTTTTGTTACTGCTGAGCAGGGCTTATACAGAGCCAAGGCCATTCCCACTTTTTGTACTGGTGGGACACTGGGAGGAGACACAGCCAGGACAGGTGACCCCCACTGACCACAGGGATATTCCAGACCGTGGGACATCATGCTCAGTATATAAAGTGGGGGAAAGAAGAAGGGGAGAGGAGGACATTTGGAATGGGTGGTGTTTTGTCTTCCCACGTCACTGTTACACAGCTGGATCCTGGCTTTCCTGGAGATGGCTGAACACCTGCCTGTCCACGGGAAGCAGTGACTGAACTTCTAGGTTTGCTTTTGTTTGTGTGTGTGGTTATTTCTTTGCCTATTGAGCTGTCTTTATCTCAACTCACAAGTTTTCCAGCTTTTCTCTTCCAGTTTTTTCCCTAATCCTGCTGGTGGGGGTGTGAGCAAGTGGCTGTACGGTATTTTGTGGGTGGATGGGGTTAAACCATGACAACAAGTGAGAAATAGGAGAACTTATGTTAAAATCCTTACTAAACAAAAAAGTGTTGAAAAGGTTGCATTTGTATTCCTGCATCTGAGTCAAAAAATGTAGCTTTGCATCAATGGAAGTATCTGAAGCAAGAGTAACTTGTATATTTGTATCAGTCCTGGATATAGACTGGATATAGACTGGAACATGGATGAAGTACAGCTAGAACACCACTTTTCTTACAACTAAAACTATATTAACCATCACCTGAGGAAAGGAATTAGTGTGAAAGATTTCCATTATTAGAAGGTATGTATTAGAATAACGATTTTTGCCCTGACTTCTATCCTCAGTACCTTGCAATTGAATGATATATTCCATCAGATTTAACGCAAAAAATCCCAAATGGAAACCATATTCACTGTATATTCCTTTTGCTCTCTTTCAGTAACATATCATAAGCCACTTTAAAAGAAGACATTCAAATTCCAAAGCATTTCTAATATTTTAAATTGCACTTGCAGGTTTTGGAAAACCCATTGAAATGTCCATTTTTTTTTTTAAAACAATCTTGCTCATTTTTATAAATCACACAAGATAATGCTTCTGATCAAACTTTTATTTATTAATTTCTTTTTCTTGTGATATCCTAGTATCTAATTTTCTCCCTTAAGTCAGATTGGGTGGTGGTTTGGAAACATTTCTTATTTAAAACACTTGTCTCAGAGGCCTGTCTTGTCTACCATTGCTCATTTTACCTTGACATTTATGCAGTAATAACTGCTTGGACTTAATACAGTTAGGTAAGTCTGGGCAGTGTTCCAAAAGGAGCCATTTCGCTTTACGATGATGCAATCCCCACTCAACGCAATTCCAGAAATATCCATCCTTGGCTGAATAGCATATTTATGATCCCTCAATGTTATTTCATTTTTCTGAGTTCTACTAGTGTTTGTGATACTAGTTGCAACTTACTTATTTCAGTCAACAGCATCAAGTCATTTTTAAGTCTGTTCTCAGACTTCATGAAATAAATCAATATGAACAAAACATTTTATTTTCCAGAACACACTTCTTTACTGTATGCTGAAAGATATCTCTTCCAAACCAAATGAATATTTACCCAAGCAAACTATATTTTGCTTCTGTGTACTTTTGAAAATTTGGTATTCCCAGTTTAATAAAGGATTGTGCAAGCTCTTACTCTTTGGCCATGATAAATGCAACACCCATCAGCCACTAAAGAACAAAAAATCTTTCCAATACTTACAGTTTCTCATGACAGAGAGAAAAGCCATGGTTTAGAACTTAGTCCTACACCACAACGAAAGGAAAATGTAGTATTTCTGTGATAGTGCTCTCATGCAGAGATTTTGCTATTCTCTCTTCATCCAGGAGATGGATGATATTTGGATATAGAACACTGCAAGACAAGCAGCAGCTATACAGAAACTCATGCTTTCAGCTAGACATGGGTAAAAAATTAATAAAAAACAATGACAAGGGAAGCACAAAATTGTTCTGAAGCATGCACAAAGCTAAGGGACCATTTTTAATCTCATCAGCTCCAATACTGATTCTTTTGGGGTGGCCCATGTCAAGCTACTGAATTTCACCAGCAGCATTACTTTAGGCACAAAAGACAGTAGTCATGCTTAGCTACTCATATCATAAGATTCATGAAGATTCACTGGTGCTTGTAGCATTTGTAGACAAGAATTTTAAATAAACATTTTCTTATTAAATACTGACAGACTAGTTTTATTATAATTCTAATGAGCCAAGTACCAGAAAATTTGTGCATTCAGTTCTCTACAAAATTGTCTGTTTCAAACTGATAAGCGCGCTTCTAAGTTCTGTAGGTGGAACACACTCTGTTAATAGAGTGCCCTGTACTCCAAGCGGTATCTGGGTACAATGTCTCCTCAAATGTAAGCAGACTAGACCTTGTTTAAACTTCTGGTTGTAAACCCTTGCTCTTTAATCAGTTAGTGTAGTAGCCCTGGATGTTTAGTGGCACCTTTTCTCTGCCTTTCACGTGCTGTCCATATTGGGGATTTTATCAAAACCCTCAAATTTCCAGGAGTTTAAAAATCAGGTATAAATTTTTATTTTCAATGGAATTATTTGGATATTCTTAGAAGCTATGAAATTGCAGGCTCCATTTAATGTCTCATGATTAGTAGATGTGTACTTATTAAGTAGCTTACATTGATAATAGAATGCTAAAATGATGGTCATTTTTGTTTACAGTAATAGCTTACGTTTAGGAGGAAAAAATGTGTGTGATAAGTATTCCGTTCAGTTTTAAGGACAAGTAAAAGTGATTATTAGCTTCTGCTAAGTGGGTGTTAGGTGAGTACTTGGTGCTTACTTTAAAGTGGATCTGTCTTAAAATAGATAATAATATATAATAGGTAGCTCTAGATCTGATATCTTATGAATGTCACTTTTGATTGGGTGATTTGGGGTGTTAGCACATGTATGAACTTGATTTTAAAATAATAATAAAGGCAGTTAATATTTATTCAGATGCTTTGAGAATCCTTGACAAGTCGAATCATCAGAATACGGGATACAATTCTTTATAAACTAGTAGGAACAACAATCAGTAGAAGTGTCCTCTTTGAGAGCATCCTCTTCATCCATAAGGAAAAGGAAGCCATCAGTCTTGCATTTAGAGTTTCTAAAATAATTGGAATGGGATGCAGGAGTCCTGAAAACAAAGCAATTTTTTTTCTAATAATGAAAGAAAGAGTGGAAATTAAACATGAAACCGATGTATTAACAGTTTTACACAGAAAATATTTATTTCTGTGCTTATGTATACTTTTTCCATGACTCATTGCTAAGTAAACATTTTCCTTCAGGTTTGCCAGGTAAATGCCCTCTGTATAACTCTTCCAAAAGGAAAATCAACAACTATGATTGCTCACACAGAGTTAGAAATACAGGACCTGAAACACAGTGTGATTGAACCCAGAGCACCTGACTTCTCAAATGGTGCTTGGCCTGGTGTCATCATGCTGGAGTTGTCTGAAAGTTCCAACTCAAACTTGCATGAGTTTGTCATCACAAATGTGTTCTCCTACCCTCAGAGGGGTGCCTTGAGTCTGTGAGGTGGCTGCTTGATGTCTTGCCTGGCAGCCCTCTCCCCTTGTCATGTGGGGCAGCCAACATCCACTGCTTCCTGACATGCTGCGTTTAACCAAGATTTCACTGAAAAAACCCCAGTGCTCAACTGGCCAGAAAATGAAATATCCCACTCAAAAAGACTATGTGGATTGAGATGGGATAAATAGATGTTTAACTGGTTTCAGTTTAAAAAAATCCAGTGATTTTCTGTTCCAGACAAGGTGTTAAATGTCATCCAAAATATCAGGGCTATTAATCCCAGTCTTAGAGCCAAAAATTATACAAATGTACAGAGTAAGACATACTACGTAGTCCATCATTCTTGTGTGAAGTCTCTACTTAAGGTATGATTATAGACAGTTAGTTCCAGTAAAGAAAAATATCTCTACACACAAAAAAATCAACAAAATTAAAAAAAAAAAAAAGAAGAGAAAATTCATGTATTCATGGTGTTTTTGAAATATAAGATAAGCAAATTAAATATTTCTCTGCATATTACTTATGTATTAAAAATTATTTTGAAAACATATATATAAGTGGTATTTCAGATTTTTTCACTGTGTGGTGGATCGTTTATTGATGTGCTCATTAAGTAGCAGTTAATGCAGGAGCTTTGGTGATGGAAGACCTAACCTGATATTCAAAGAGGTAACTAAAAATCATACTTAAGAATATCTTATGTTTTCTAGTCCTTCCTTCTGAGATTTGCAATGCTGTTCCTCTGAGGTTAGTGTTAAGTCATTTTTTAACAGCTCTAATTGCCTAATTAACTGCTCCAATGCAAGGACAAATTTTCTCTCAATACTCACTATTCATTTTCCTATTAATATAAAGTAATTACTTGGAAATTCTTTCATAGGATTCCCGGAACTCTCATGAAAATATTTCCATACTTCGTCTTTTTAATTTTGCAATGGCTAAAAATTCCTTGATGTCCTTAGTGACACCAAGCTTATCTGCCATTAATTTGAGTAAATAGTCCTTAATGCTTATATATCAATACAGTGAGTTTTTAACCTAGCTCTTTCATATTTAAGCAATACATAATCATTACTATTCACAAATTTAAATTTTATCTATCCATGAATCATAATGGGGATAAAACATCTTTTTTTCCATTGCAGTCTTGTTACACTGGGCTACAGATAAACTGAAGAATGTTGAAAGAAGTAAATTAAGATGACTGAAGTAATCACAGAATGTAGCTTAATTCACTTGTATGCATCCTGAATGAATGAATCAGGGAATTGTTACCTGTTCAACTGGATCATTGGCCTCTTTGTTTCTTTGTTTTAGTACATGGATAGCGATTTATTTTTCTTAAATCTGAAAAAAATGTTCTGATAATTAAAACAACCTCTCAAATTCATCAGAGTTTTATTCTAAATCTGTTGACTTCTGTGCCAAATTACCCTATATTAATTTTGCATGCATATCAGAAATATGATAATGTAATTTGAAATTTTGCCTCATCTCAAATTAAAATGCAAGCACCTCCTTATTTATAGTTCTCCATTAACTTGAAGTTTAAAAAATCTTTACTCAATATTGTATCAGCAAACTGATTTTTATTTTTAAAATGCTACAAAAATTAATCTAAATTAATCTAAATATATGTGTTGCAGTAATATTTGCCTTCACATATATCTATTTGAATTTCATAGAATAGCTGTAATTTGTTTTCCAGTCATAGGAAAGCAGTATGAACATGATTGCTGAAGAGTGGTGTCTGTAGAGCTTGGTTCACACTCAATAAATACATTTTCATCATGTATGACAGTAAATTGACAGAATATTTTAAATTACTTCCAAAGAAAATAGAATTCAATGTGGAAGAGGCATCACCAAAAAGAGAGCAGAGAAGCTGCTCAAGGCAAAGTATTGTAACAAAATAGATGGAGGAGTGTCTCAAGGACTCTATGATTGAATATTGCAGACACTCCTCAAGGAACACCCTGCTCTCCAAAATCTGATGCGAGTCAGCTGTGTGTTCTTGGTCTAAAATGTATTACAAAGGAGGGAAAATAATGGTGTAGCTTTCTTTCTCCATCTTTAGTCCCCAGTTCAAGTATCTAACATATAATTTATATACTGAGACACTTCGCCGCAAATAGCAGTTGACATGATCATTGATAGAGTGTTCATTAATCACTTTATTTATCAATTACTTGTCATAAGAATATTTGAAGAAACTTCCAATGGGAAGTCTTCCTGGCCCCATCAAAAACTAGATTTTTTCAGCAGCAGACTGATGTACTTGGGCACTTTTCTTATTTTTCAGTATTTATGTATACTGACAGTCTCAATTTAAGCATGCATCAGAAAACAAAACAAAACAAAACAAAACAAAAAAAGTCTTGAGTAATTATTGTACTTCATTGACCAATATTTTTAATTCTACTGAGCTAGCAAACCAAAGAAAGAAAGAAATTTTGTTAGAACATATTCCTCTGGATACTATTCATATAATCTAGTATGGGGATATTATCTGTTATATTTCCCAAAATCATATATGTAACCACAATTCATACTGGAAACTCAACATTTGTTAAAAAATTGTTAACAATGACTTATTAAGATTATTACCATATGTTAACTACATATATAATGTAACATTATTTATTTTCTTTCTATTTGTTTTTGAAGAATAACAGCAGCAGGAACCTTCAGTGCATAGAAGCAGTAGGGTTTCAAATGGAAATAAAGACAATTCTGAAAGCAAGGAACATACAAGACAGACATAGACCCCCTGTCCAGGGACTGCAGAACAGAGTTAGTTTGAATCAAGCTTAATGAAGAGTTTGATCAGTCACAGAGACATTCATGGAGTAAACAAGGGTAATTTTTGAAGCTGAATAGTTTAATTTGTGATCTGTTTAAGGTCCTGAATTAAGTCAGATTGGAACTATGAAGACAAAATTAAAAACTGAACAGATACATAAAAGAATGAAAATCAGTTTATTACTACTGGTGGAAAATGGATGTGAAAATATGACACCATAGGAGCAATTACTCCACTTGGAAGGTTAGACTAATAATATAACAGACAAACTTTAGGAGTGATCAACCTGAATTTAAGTAAGAGAGTAGAATGAGGGAGATTTTTTAAACCAATGAAAAGTGAGGAAATTTTTTTTCCTTGACTTGATTAGTTCATGAGTGCTTACCAAATGTTAATTAAATTCTATATCCACATACAGAAATATATTTCAAACTAATCCATTAAAAATCAATAAAAGAAAATAAAAAACCCCCAAACCAATCAAAAAACCCAAAAAGACAAAGTCTTGAAATTGAAAATTAGAATTAAAATTATTTAAATTTCCATTATGACTCCCAAAAGCTGCTGAAAGTTTCTCTCTGAAATTTCTTTACTTATCTATATATTTACATAATTTCTTTAATTCTTACGGAAGTCTCATCATCTGTGCAGGGTAGCCTCAGATTTTGGCAGCACCAGTTCTAATTTTCCTGCCATTCATGACATTACAATAATGCTCATACACAGAAAAAGATAATTAACGATTTATAAATGCATCTAACAAAAAATGTGTATCTACATGTCTTTCCATGTGGGAATTTACTACCACTACTAAAATTGAAATTCAGCTAATACTGTACAATATAATGTACATACAAATGACTATAAAAAATAAGAAAATCACTGAAGTAAGCAAAGCTTTTTTTTTTTTTTTTTCTTCAGTGATGGAAGAATAAATTGCATGCAGGCAAAAGTTGGATAGGGGAAAAGAGAGAAGTACTTTTTTCCTCAGCATACAAGGCAACAGTCTTTCAGACCACAAATGCCAGTTTAAGAAGGAATCACTGTGGATGATTGGGGACATATATTTACCATCACCTAAAATTTTCATGGCAGGACCCAAAATAGCCAAAACCTATCCAGATTTGACATTCAGATTGACATCATTGAGTGGGATGCTGAGCCTGAAGGAAAATTGCAAGGGCCATGTCAGCCCCAAAGATTCTGCTGGATAAGTTAGAAAAGGGACAACTTGGCACTAGGAATATATAAAGATGGATTGAGAAAAAAAAAGAGGGGAAAAAAACTTCGGGAGAAAAAGAGAAAAAAACTTGGAATAGTGGATTGGACCTCCTGTCTGAGCATCCCCAAAGTGCAGGAATGCTCCTAAATCTTTGAGATAGGAATTGAACAAGTCTACCTCTTCAGACATGTAGGCTTACCAGTCAAACTGTAAGAAGACTGAATTAATGTAATTTATATCAAACATCTAGTGAAAGTTCAAGTAAATCTAGAAGGAAAGGAAACTTTTAGATATGATTTTAGAACTTCTTTAAAAAGTTTTTGAGTTGACCCAGGCTGATTTGAGTGTGACTACAAAGTGACCAGACATTTTTAGGCAACTGACATAAAACGCTGCTCAGATTCTCAAAACTTTCTCAAGAATAATCCAATGTTAACAAAGTATTTATTCCTTTAAGTGTTAGGACTGAGCAGTTGATACAAGAATTTCTGTGGCAGTTCCGCAGAACAGAGACCTGCTGCAGCCAGAAGTATGTTTTGTATTGCATTTGGGCAGTTTAAGTTATGAGTAAGAAGAGTTTAGTACCTTTTGAGTTTGGGGATTTTTGTTTGTTTGTTTGTTTGTTTTGGTTTTGTTTGTTTGTTTGTGTTTTTAGCAATAAGAAGAAAGTGCTAATATCATCTTCAGGTGCTCTTCATAATGTGGGTCCTACAAAACAAAAGGTGTAGGAGGTCTGCAGTGTCTACCAAATTTCAATGCAAGTAGAAACACAGCCTACACAACCTATCTTGAATTCCAGCTGACAGGAGCATTTCTGCCGTGCACTGCTGAACCACATCTCCCTTTTGAGGGCGGCTGCATTTCAGCAGTGAATGAAGAGATCCTGTTGTTATATTTCATTTACATAGGATATATCATTTATGGGGACTGTAACTCTCAAGAACTATGCAAAAACGTGGTTATAACCAACTTTGAAGTGTGTTTTTTAATGGGTGCAACACTTTCTGATGACAGCTCAGGCACAAATTTATATTCCTGGGTGAAACAGAGCAAAGAACAATAACTAAACAGTAACTATCTGCCCACAGAATATTGTATAAAATGGGAAAGCTTTCCATGTAAAACCAAAAAACATCCAAAACCTAGAGAGATTAAATGCCAGAAGAATATAGAAATAAACTTCTGAGCAGCTTCTGCAATATTTTGTATCTTCTGCAGCTTCACAGAAGGAAGTAATTTCCATATACCAGATTCAGCATTTATTTGTACTTTTTTTTCTCCTTTTTCCTGTAAAGATCCTAAAAAAATATATTTTGGACAACCAGGAAAACTATGGATAGATGCCCACAAGTCTTAAGCAATGAAATTCTAAAAAAGATAATCTCAATATTTTTAAAATTCTTTCTTCCCCATTCAGAATGCAGAGTTAGGTATTAATAATCACAGATGCAACCTCCAGAATTTAAAATGTGTTTAATTTGTTGGGATTTTTTAAGCAAGTAGACCCTCTCCAAGCCAATATCCTGCTGCATCTAGCTGTCTAGTACAACTTCGAGTACCATGTGTTCTCTAGCATCCTCTTTCCTTAAAAATGCAGCTAGACCCGTCCTTTGCAGATCCCTTAATGGGCTCATTCAGGTTGCAGAGTGCATCTGCCCGAGCTGACTGAATCACAAAGAACTTCGCTTGCCTTTTCTCACACCCAGATGCTCCGGACAGGAGAGAGCTTGCAATTCCACACTCCTTAGGAATTCAGCTCTGTGGGATACCCAGAGCCCAGAGGGAGCCCCCATGATCACCTCATTTATGGTGTAACAAGTAAAGCCCCCGTAAAGTGTCTTTAACACTCTGGTTTGGTTGCAACAAGACGACTGCCTGAAGGCAATATAAACTGCTGGAGGATTTAGTGTAGGGCTAAGGACAGCTAAAATTGAAAGTTCTTTTCTGTTTGTTTGTTTTTGTGGGTTTTTTTCTTTTTTCTTTTTTTTTTCTTTTTCCCAGTGAGATACAAATAATGCTTAATAAAATCACTGGAAGTTCTTTTATGCCAGAAAAAAAAAAAAATAAAAAGAGTTCTGTGTTATAATCTTTGCATTGTGTAGCTTTTGATTGCTATATGTCTCAGATTGCCATCTGTAAAATGGGGATAATAAAGCCTAATTACCTTCCTCCTACAGCTGTTGAGGTTGTCACCTTTCATAATATATGTCAGAAAGAAGCGCTGAATATAACATTTTCTTAAAACTCTTCTCAGCTCCCAAATTAAAAAAAAAAA
>VYXF01009498.1:247217-269553 GCA_013397295.1 Polioptila caerulea
AAAGCTATTTTCATTATCAGATTTATTTTTACCTTAAATTTCAGAAGGAATCCTTTTTCTGTATTGCAGACTCCGTTATCTTTACTTCTAATTCAGCAAATGATTTTGCCCAGGCTATGTGATACCATGTGCAAAAGCTTGTACATTCATTGACAGTGAGACTCACACTACTAGTGAACAACAATGATTTCAAACATGCTCTTAATAATGTTTTTTATTTGGAGTGTTTTTTTTAAATTTTGATTCATTATTTGGGCTTTTCCTTTCTGATACAATGACCACGAAGTCTCTCTATAACTTATTCCAAAAAAGGGATTTTTTTCTATTCTTTGTTGTCCTGTAATGGCACCTCTGTTCTGTCAAGGTCAGTGTTAACTACAAGCATTCATCTGATTTACTAGTAATCATGATGAAGTTTTCAAAATGAAGTAATGTGTTGATTATGTGAAGTGAATTTACTTTTTGTTACCCAGTTTTTATAGAATGAGAAAATACTTTTTCAATAAAAAATTACTTGCTATTAATTAGCTGAAAAAAACTATTCTGGAATGACACCATCACTTGAACAGAATGAAAATGCGGACGTTTTAATTGAATTTTAAAGCCCACATTTTTCATACTAGAAATGGCCAGAATGTCTGAAAGTAGGCTCAAAATGATGAAATTTCAACAAAAATAAAAGACAAAGGAAAACATTCTGTTGAAATTTCTATCTGAAGTTATTTTCATGGGCTTAATTGTAGTTCCTGTTAAAAATAAGGGTATGTATATTATTTATTAAATGGAAAAACTCACAGATCTAAACTATAGTCATGCTAATGAAACTATAATTACAATTCCAATTGATCAATTATAATAGCAGAAAAAATATTATTCATCCATAAAGACATTGAATCCCTGTTATTCACTGAGGAGATTTATTAGAACTATTCGCTACATACCTGTGTTTTATATTTTTACCCATAAAAGACTTTACAAGAGTTGCAAGAGGTAAAAAACAAAGCCAAACCAGTATTTACCTAATTTTTTTTTTCGCCAAACATGTTGCTGCAATTAAATTGCCAGAACCAATCAATCGTCATTTAAATGACCATCCTGCAAATTAAAAGAGTAAAACCTTCACTAGTATGCAAAACTTGCAGTCATTTTATAAAATTCTGTAAATACTTTTGAGACAAATTCCATGAAAGTCTGCACTGTCTTGTCTTTCTCTTTGGATATGACTGGTGTTTTCCTGAGTGCAGTTGTGGGGGCTATGTAAGGGCATGACAGCACAAACCACCAGGCCTTTATTAGTCCTGTGCCCTGACCTGGATAGCCTCTGGAATGCCTATTCCAGGACCTTACCACCTTTCTACACCTTATTGTTGTCAAGATACTTTGTGTAAAATCAAGAAGGATGTTTGAACCACTGTGTCATGGAAGAATAGAGCAAACACTGACATTTCCATGAAGCCCTGACATTTTAATATTAGCCAGGCTTAGCTGATCATTCACCTGTGCTACCACAAAGGTATGCAAAGAGAAATAAAAACGTACATTTCTGATTCTTCTTTTTCACAACACATAGAAGTAAATTAATTTCTGAAGCTACTGGTGGAAATACATGTTCTGTCTAAAAACTGAAGATGTGTAAGCGGTACAAAGCATTTCAAAATCTTAGAAAACTCCAACATGTAGAACCTAGTAGATAAAACCTGTATGCAGCTCTGAAGCTGTTCCAACCCTCCAATCTGTGGCTTGCCTTTCTGTGGTGTGGGGATTGCTTTGGCACACATCATGTCACAGAGTTGGGCCACATCTCTCTGTGCTGCTCCCGCACAGTCAGCTGCATCTCTGCACATCCAGGCAGAGTCTTACACTCCTCATTCCAATATTTGCAGCGCAGATGGCAGGACGTGGTAGTGAACAGCAGGGCTCAAACCTGAACTTCTCCAGTGTTACCCATCTCCACATTTATAGTCAGACTGGCACTCAGATGCAATATGGATTTACAAGGTGTCTATAATTTTATACTTTTTTTTTTTTTAACCTACATTCATTTATTTTGATCCAGGCGCCATATTTCTGGAGAAAGTAGGGTTATTCACTGCTGTGGCAAAATAGCAAATGTATTTCTGCAAATTCAGGGTATTTTCTGTATTTCACAAGTAGTTAAACTCATGTTTTATTCTCTGGATTTCTTTTCTATAATTTCCATTCAATAGAAAATGATTCACAGAATGTTTTAGAATGGAAAAGTGAAGATAATAAAATATAAAAAATAACATGTTCATAGATGTGAACGTTCCTAATTAAAAGTTTAAAATATACTGGGTGGAGAGGAATACAAAGAAAACTCTGATTTTTTTTTTTTTTTAATTCTTCAATTAAACACATATTTTCTTGTTTAAAAAAACCTCAAAAATGTCAAGATAAAAAGGATATGACAAACGAAATGTATTTTGGTATAAAATTATTCTAATGTCCTTGGTAAAATTTTAAATTTAACAAAAATATTATTCAAGAAATGTATTTAAGCCACCGTAGTTGTGAGGAAATAAACTGTGTAAAGTAAGAATATTGACTACACAACCCAGTTTTTAAAAGCTGTAGACTGTTCTTCAGATAAAGACATGATCTTTGCTTCTTTTTAGCTTTAAACCATCTTGTTAACAAGTGAAAATATAAAAGCTTGCTTTCCTTTCCTGATCCATGAATAAAAATTAGGTTAGAAATGCTGAGACATGATGTTTGTAGAATTATGTGTTGAGAAAACTGGAAAGAACCCAACTACCTCAAAAAGAGATTAATTCATTAATATTTTAAGTAGTCCAGGTTTTTTGAAAACATGCATTTTGCATTTGCCTTGTATACAGCATTTTTAAATTCTATTGAAAAAAACAGCTATCAAATATTAGATTATTTTTCCACACTGTTAATTAAAATGCAGTTTCCTTTCAGAAATAAATTGATACAAATCACAGAAACAATATTTTTAATAACATTTTTAACTCACCTTTTTTCAACATTAAATATAGCTAACCTGAAATAGCAAAACATAAGATAAGCTCTTTAATTCCTTACATTGGTAAATAATTAATGTTTTTTAGAAAAATGATTATTATTTTTTAGGTAATAAAGCTAAAAATATAGGATAGTAAGACTCAAATCACTTACTAAAATCTATAGGGTGGAAATGTTTGCATCTTAAATTTGCATCAATTGGAAACTACATTCATAAAACTCATTCTGTCTTGAGAAATATTTCTCCCCACTTACCTGACTTACCTAATTCTGCTCATACTTAAATTCAAACCCAGAGAGGAGATTTTTTTTCTTTAGGAAAAAAGGCATTTAAAATACATATAACTATCTAGCTATTAGCATAGATGCAGAACTCAACAGAAGTAATTATGCTGAGAGCTGGCATAGAGTCAGACTTCTTTATATTCAGTTTGAAATTTCCTTTTTTTCCAGACCTGTTCAGCTTCCTTAGGAGAGGATGAGTGTTACCTCAGAAGAGAAGCGTGGAGATTTGGTCAGATTTTAGGAATGAGGAAGACAGAAACTCATTTCCCTCAGATTAATGAAAACTAAAACCTAGTTTAAAGTCTAAAATAGTCATTGAACTGTTTTGTCAAATACAGGCACCAAAATTCCTGATGCTAAGATATCTCAGAAGACAGAGAGAACAACTGAAATCCATGGTATTTTTATACCCAAGATACACATCTATCTGTCTGTCTATCTGTCTATCTATCTATCTATCTATCTATCTATCTATCTATCTATCTAATCTGTCTGTCTGTCTGTCTATGTATTCTGAGAAAAAAGTAATCTCCCTTCAGAATGAGCAAGCGAAGCTCTGCAGATTTCGTGCACTTGGCTTCTTGTATGTGTTGCGAAACCCTTGTATGTGTTAGAAAAACCCTAATTCTGTAAAAATCTGCCAAAATTTGTAATAACAGGCAATAAAAAAGTTTTGACTCCAGAATTAATTGGAATTAACATCAGAGACTGATTAATTTTATCATTTGTTCAGAGGGATAGGTCTAGATTTTTTGCATGGGGAAAGCAATGAGGGAAAACAAACTCTCACTGTCACATCACCATCGTTTCAGCATTCTTTGAAGATGAATTTTGTCCTTCCTATTTTCTTCTCAAGTTATTTTTTCCCCTATGAATTTTCATTCTCTATCCCAGCTGCTAGCATTATTACCAGAAACTTCTAAATATCACTAAAGAAGCAAAGTTGCTGTTTCTATTTTTAGTTAACATGAGTAGGTTTTCAAGCACTTGTATTCACTTCATACTAATTGCTAGTTCAATGTAGAGTGTAAGAAGCGCAAATAAAACCTAGACATAAAACAAGATATAAATGAACTTCACCTTCTTTATTTTTCTAATAATTAGCAAACATACTTTGATTTTGTGCTAATTCTCTTGAACACCCTTTTATGTTTAATTGCATTGGTTGAATTTTCTTTCTGAATTTCAATTCTTTTCCTTAATTGCCATGTCTTGCATTACAAAAATAGCACTGTAATGATTTCCACATGAATGTACAGAAAATTTAAACACTTCATTGATTTTAAATGTCCTGTAGTTTCTTAAGTACCAGCTGTAGATACTACAAAATGTTTCTCAACATCTAAAGATTTCTTTAATTTTGGAAGTAACTAAATAATCCTAATTTTTTCTCTTTTTATAATCTACTGCTTTATTGAATGCTAATGCAAAGCTACACCAAGACTTTTTATTTTTCTTTTCTTTTTTCATATAAAATTCTAACATCTTTTTACAAATGTTTAGCTCTTTACCAAGAATAGAAGTAATTAAAGCTTTAAAGGATTAAAGGTACATGTTTGACACCCTTCTATTATATCATAAAAACATCCATGGGCTCTACCAAAATAGGATTTTGTGGTATATGCTGTAATAGCATATGAGAATAGCTGCAGTCCATTGAAATTCCTGGTATTCCTTCCTCCCTCTTTAGTACTGTAGAGAGGCAAAAATGGGTAATTTCAGAAGAAATTTAGGAAAAAAGTACTGGTGAGATACAGGATGGGGTTAGTGAAGCCTGAATACATTTTATGTATATAGGATTTGGAGGTGATGGTCTTCTAGTCGTGATATCAGTATGGGACTATTTCTTTTCAGGGCAAAGCAATCAGTCACTTTCTGATATTTTGATAGATGGAAAAAAAAATCCGAAAGGCTCTAAAGATTAATCTCCTCTTTAAATTATATTTGCCTCTAGTATTTTGCACTTATGTGTCGCTCTGATTTTTCAGTTTTCTGATGCACTTTACAACTTGATGTTTTTCATAGTTCATAGTTCTTTCTCACACACAGGTGTTATAATTAGAAGCATGTTTATGTTAAGATGAGGTTGTTTACACACTTTCTCTTGGAGTAAAAAACAACTGACGGGCAGTTGTCTTGATCAATGGGATGGGAGAGGTGTTTCTGATGGGATCAGAGGTTCTGATGGGATCAGAGGTTTCTCCTCTGATCCCTGGTCTTTGTGGAAATACTATAAATTTGGAGTCAGATGTTTTAATAAATAGTTTTTGCCTTCTCATCAAAGAGTGTCCGTGTGTGTCCTTGCGTGTCCCACAGTGGCAGTTATGAATGATGATTTGACACGATCCTATACAAGCAGAAAAATAACAGGATTCTGTATATTGAGTATAGGATGAGATGCGAGGGAAAACTTGAGTTTGATCTCAGATCTAGAAATCTGAGATTGGAATGCTGGCTAGTTGAATGGACCCTCACTTTCTCAAGTGTTTAAATCACAGAGGAAACATCTTTCTAGGAGATAACCTCACCTCCAGTGACAGCTATGAGGGAACAAGAGAATTCCTGAGCCCTTCTTATGCTGGGTGTTGAACATGGCTCCAGCATTACACTTTTTTATGCCATGAAGCCCTCTGCATATATTAAATATTTTTCTTCATCTTTCTGATCTAGATGTATCGAAAGAAACATTCTGAAAGAAGCTTGGGTGGAAATAGCAGCTGATGATGTTGTATCTGTCACACTGCACAGTGAAAAAGAGGGATGATGATAAGGAGAAGGAATAGGGAATCTAAACAGGAGTTGACACACTTAGTGACTATAGAAAAAATGGGGGCTACAGGGGTCATTTTTTACCTTTTTAAAAATTTATTCTTGTTAAGGCTTTTATTTTAAGATAGCATTGTGATTTATTCCCGTCTTCTTCATTTCAGTGCAAAAGGATTAAAGAAAAGCAGAGAAGGATATAAGTAATATTAAAATCATGTCTGTGATGGTTAATTTCATTTGTTTTGAATAAGACCTTGTGGATAGACTTAAAAATCTATTTTATAAGATTTGTATTTCAAATTGAGGAAAAGTACGTCTGCTTCTGGGGAAGACAGTGTAGACAGCAGAAAGATTATTTCTATACTTCATTTGTGTAGTTAATGTGCTTTTATTATATTATTTAATAGGCCAAAAATGTACTCTTTACAGGAAGTATTATAATTTTCAAAATACTTCTCATTCTAAATTGATAAACATTTTTTCTTTGCTCTGAAATATTTCAGTTTGCAAGCAGGTTATTTTCTACCAGAGAATTTTCAAATACATATTTCCTATCCAGTGTTACTGCTTACACTTTTGAAAGCCACTAACATTTGTTAGCATAAAGAGCTGATTTGAAGCTGAAAGGACAGAGATTTAAAACTTCTGTTCCCGGGAATATATATACCACACTTAGAAATCAAAGTAATTCAAAGAAAATGTAAAATATTTTTACATGAATGTGCATACTACTTTACAAACCTGCAGGGACTCTGAAAATATGTGCAAGGTGTTAGTTGTCATACCTTTCTCTTGACTCTTACTACACCACATTAAATATTTAAGCTAGAACTCAGATACTGAACATATACTGGAAAACCAAAAATATTATTTTGGATTACTTACTTTTTCTTTTTCGTTAACAGAAATATGCCTTAGGATTGCTTTCCTTTCCTTCAATTAAAATGAGGGTTGGTTATTTTGGTTTGGTTTGAGTTCTTGTGTGTAGGTTTCTTTTGCTCTTTGTATGAGTTTGAGGGGTTTGGGGTGATTTTTTGCACAGAGAAAGTCCTTGTCTCAATAGAAAATATATGACACATTAATTTTCTAGAGGTGCATTTCCATGTAGCAAATTTGATGCAAAATTCACTCCAGGAAAGCTTTTTTTTTTTTTTAAGCCAGAACTACAAAGACATCAGCAGATACCGGTAAAAATTTTTCAAGCAATAATTTCTATTTATTTCAGGAAATTAAAATCAAACAGTAGTCAAATAATGCTTCAAAGAATGAAATTTTTTAAAAACTTATTTTCTTTGCTAAATAATGCGTGTGATTCACTGGACAGTAAATAAAGAGCAGCTATCTCTGTTAGTGGTAAGCTGAGAGGTAATTTGTTTTTGCTTCTCTCAAAAGACAAGTTGCATATTCCTGAACATTTCACTTTGATCCACTAACTCTCACCCGTTATACTGTGATTACATGGATGAATTGCAAAGAGCCTGTATCAGATAAACTGCCAAGATAGGAGCACAGTGGTTCTCCCAAGAACAAATATTTCAATTTTAAATTCATCAGAAGCTCACTGCGTGCACAGATATTTCTCACAGTTTTAAAAGACTACAGATGGGCTACTTGAAGTACATCTAATTATGCAAAGGGCTGGCCACCCCCCTTTCCTTCAGACTATATAAACTAACCACAAATGTCAGTTTTAACTGGTGGCTTATCCTTTTCTCCTGGAGCATTACCAGATTTGTTTGTGACACTCCACCTCTTGTAAGGTTTCCTGGATATAAGATTTTCTCCTTCTTTTATAATTTCACTGGCACCATTTCTAAGCATTGATTTGTGTCTTAATTCCCCTAAACAGTAAAGGCCCCTGTGTGCCAACTGCAGTAGACCTGCAAAGATCATCACTGACATCTCCATGGTATCTTCAGCCAAATCCCAGAGTATCAAACATGTCTTGTAGCTTATTTCTGCAGATTTTTCCAGATTCAACACTTGAAAGGAGAAGATGAATTTTTAGAGGATGTTGTAAGCAACAGCAACAAAAGTCACTCTGCAATTGGGCAATAAAACCAAAATCCCACCTTTGGCAAAAAAGTAATTGTACACAAAATCCTACCTGAAATTTCTTTTCCCTAAAGAGCAATTTTGTCCTCCTGATGCAGTAGGTAAACCTTTATTTCAGACACACTTCTCCCAGTCAAAATTTCCTTGAGCTTTGTGGAGAGTGTCTCATTGCTAAGCCTCAGTATGAAATATCCTCCTTTCTCACACCTGTAGGGGAAGTTATTTATTGTCTTGAGAAAAAAACAATTCAACCTGTTTTAGTTATAAGACTGATATTTCTTTTTTGCTGTTGTTCCCTTTGTGGTTAAATTCTACTCATTCAGTTCCCATCCTACAAGAAAAATGTGTTGAAAACTGTTTATTTTGTCCTCTACTCTTATAATAATAATAGAATTATAATAAAGTGTTTGTATTTGATAAAAAAACTATGAATAAGTTAGTTATTCATCATACAGTCCCACCTCCCTGGTTCATGGCAAAATATTTGTGCTATGTAGATCCTAATATTCTACATTTTCTACAAGTTTACTTGGGTTTTGCCATTCTGAGTGGGTAGTGGGTCAAAACCAGAACTCACCCAGTACTTTAAATTTTCTCCTTGGTAGAAAATACAACTTGTGCCAATTTTTTAATTAAAGGGGATCTGTCAGTCTGTGTATATATGTTTATGTTAAAGATATACACTATTAATTCTGAATAAAATTACTAAGATTTTCAATAGAAACTAAAAACTATCTAAATCTTTTACAGAATAAAAAATATATATTTACTGCTGTATGTATTTTCTGCAATTATAAGTCAGCTATATATATAAGTAAGTTTGCCCTAATATATCCATACAAAATAAAGGTTTTGTCATTGATTCTTGGGGCAGTGTTGGCAACATAAATGCATGTAATATAGAATAGTGACAGAAATGGGCACAAGTGATGATGGTTTTTGAAAACATTAAAGTATTTGCATATGTATTGCATGACATCTTGCTGTAGTTTTTCTTTTTCCCTAATGCAGTTGTTAGGTAGCTTGTACCCCTGACCCAAAAGCTAAAGTCAGATCAAAGATATTTTTCTGCTTGTCCTGTTTCTGTGAGGGTTTCAGCATGTACCCCAAAATGATGATACCCCCATTTCAGCAGGAACTCTTGCTATATCTCTACAATTCCCTTTGGTTTATTTATAGAGCCCCACAATAGCTTTGTGGCCTCTACTTTTAACCTAGAACTAAACTTATTTATGTATTTATTAAAAAAAACAAGAAGGAAAAGGATATAAGGAAAATGGTAAAAATAATGTACTGCCTTAAAAGAGAAACAAGAAACACTCAGCTGGGGTCTGTCCTCTTCCCTCTTGTGTCTGTTGTGTACCATCCATCCTTGTCTGTGGTATCAGTAGGGATCCCATTCTCTTCCTATTACCTCAATAGGACATCCCATTTCATATTACACCATCTCTTCCTACTGCCCCAGCAAGCAACAGTGCTATTTCAGCTTCAATGTCTAAGAACATTTGTATTCACCAACAAGGGAAGAAAATTTGGGTTAATAAAAGTTCTTTCTTGATACACCACTGAGTACTTTGAATCTTTTCAAAGGAAATAAAAACTTGGTGTTTACCCATAAAATTTCTTTATGAAGACGCTATTATATCTGCACACACTTAGCATATAATTAAATTGATCTAATTTGATTAAGGGGGCTAAGACCTACAAGAATCCCCTCAGATTCCCTTTGTAAGCAGTGGAAAGACATAATGCATGACTATTTTAATCTAAAATAGGTATTGAAATTACTCCATATGTTTTGTGCTGTAAAAGCAGCATGTCTCTCCATTGACTTTAAAAGGGTGGATAACAGAGCTGACATGTCTGGTTCAAAACTGAGCATCTCCCTGTAGATATTCAGAATTAGATTAATTACTTTCCATCTGTTATGTTTCAAAAGAGAGAAAAGAGGAAGAAGATAGAACTTCCCTTTTAGCCACAACAAAAACAGTTTTTATAAATTTAACTTGCTACCCTTGAGAATGTTTCCATCAATCATAGAATCATGGAATAGTTTGGGTTTGGGTCACCGCCCCTGCAATGAGCATCGCAGCATCTTTGACCAGGCCAGAGTGCTTAGAGCCTTGTCCAGCCTGACCTTGCATTTTTCATGGCACAGGGCATCCACCAACTCTCTGGACAACCTGCTCCTGTGTTTTACCACCCTCATTGTAAAAACCTCTTCCTTACATCTAATCTAAGCCTGCCCTCTTTCAGTTTAAAGCCATTGTCCTTTGTCTTATCACTAATGCCCTAGTAAGCAGTCCCTCTCCAGCTCTCTTGTGGACCCCTTTTAGGTAACAGGAAGAAGTTATAAAGTCTCCTTGAAGACTTTTCTTGTCCAGGATGAACAACTCTCTTGGCCTTTCCTCATCAGAAAGGTGCTCCATCCCTTTAATTATCTTTCTGCACAGGAAGTGCAGGTACTGGCAAGACTTTGGCCAGAGGAAAAGCAGTCAAACTACTGATTACTTCAGAAAGAATAGATGATAATCAATTGATGTCTGTTTTATTCCTCTAAAAATATATTTCTATTTGGCATCTTTTTTTTTTTTTTTTGCAAAAGTCTTGCATTATTGGTGCTTAACTTTTGTTGTTTTTTCTTAGTTGTCTAGGAATGAACTCTGAACTAACCCTTTCCATTCATTTAGACTCTGTTGTAAACTTTCAATGAATAATCTACAACTATATTTCATAAATGTACATAAGAAAATTTCTGAAGCTGATGGATGTTTGGGGTTTTATACTACAGAAAGGGGTCACTGCTGCATGATTTTTTTAATTTAATATTGTACATTTAAGAAGTGCATGGTCTGCTTCTAAAGACAGTAACTACAACCACCTACATCTGACTTCCTCTTTATTTTTTTTTCCCTATTCCCAACACTGACAGTGTTCATTATCAATAATCTTTTCTTTATGCAGAACATAAAAACTGGAAATACGTTTTTACACTTCTTACCTGTTCATCTCTGAAAATTGCCCTTTTAATTATTCTCTCTTCATCTTGTAATTTTACTCCCAATATAAATTCTAACTTATATTTATTAGAGTGAAAATTTCATTGATGTATTGTACAACATATCTTGGACCATAGTGCTAATGGAAGATGTTGAATAAACCAAAAGTTTTTTAAAATTATATGACCAAATGCAACTTCAGTTCTCTACTTTCCTGCATATATTAATGAGTGCTTCTGTCTAGACAATTAACCTCTTTAGCAGGAAAAGAAAATATTTGGAGACAGAAATAAAAAATTCCACTACTCACAAAATATAAACCAATCTTAACTATACAAAAAAAAATAAATATTTTCATTCAAAACTTTATTTCTCCTTCTAGGAAAGCTAAATGCCTTCACAGGTTGGATTCAATGATCTCAAAACTCTTTTCGAATCTTGATGATTCTGTAATTTCTATTCATATGCAATTTGTATTTTCTTATATTTGAATTTTAATTTTGATTAATTTAATTCCTGGTCTTTTTGTTTGTTTGTTTTTTGGGGTTTTTTTTGTGATTTTAATATGCTAAATCTGAGATTGTTTTAATTAAACAGCTCCTTTGTCCAATATAAAACCATAGAATTATTCTAGATTCTCAAACAGACTTAAATCCACTGATGTCTTGCTCTAGACTTAAAGCTGTGTAATTAAATCAAATATAGTTTGGTGTTGCTTTTTCTACAAGTAAGCCCTATGGAATTGTTCCCAAAACACTATCTGGAAGTATTGCAGGCCTGTGAAAAGGTGATAATTTGTGTCCAAAATAGCACTGATCATATAATTTCAGTTGGTTTCTGCTGCAGTTGTTTCCTTCTTCTTTGACTGTTTAATTCCGCTGGATCAACACTAATAAAGAAAAGCTCATCCAGCTGTTTTGACTCTTGAATACACTGATGATGTGACCTTGCAAACATAAAATCCTTAAATTCAGAGACTGTTTCCATAAACTGTTTTATACATATATTCTAAAACAAGAGTCAAATGTTTGTAGAAAAGAACAATCTAGCATTTCCACACGGGTTTTGTCTGTATTTTTTTTTTCAAGAAGCCTGAGGAAGTTCACTGGTCCAGGCTGCAAAGTGCACAGAGCCCTTGTCCCCAGCTGCTGCTCAGCTCCCCAGGCAGTGCCCGTGCAGAGCCCTGAAAGCCGAGGTGGCAGTCGCAGGTACCTGTGCTGAAGGTGTCACCTGGGGCCTGATCAGCGTGGTCTGCACTACAGACACAGCAAAAGGCACTCTGCTGCAGTAGAAATTGTGGATAAAAATGTTTTGGTAGAGATGAGCATCACATTTTGCACAATAGGTCAGAGAGTCTTCCTGTGCTATTACTTCAGTTACTTTATCACATCCCGACTTTTGCAAAGTTTAGAATACCCAGTGATTTTCACGACATCACACAAGTGAATTTGTATTTAATGTAGCCAAATAGCATGATATGACCTTTTTAATGTGAAACTTTTCTTTGAGTAGATTTTAGAAACCCAACTTCCTACTGCCTAATAAGCTGCTAGAACTTCATTTTCTGTTATAACATTGATTAAATTTTGAATATCTTTCAGCTACAAAAACATATGGTGTAAGTAAAATATGCACAGATTGAAACATTTCTGAGGCAAAATTGGTTAACTCATTTTTTTTGAACATCAGCAACATTTAAATTTGGATTTTAATTATTAAATGTGATATCAGTTTTCAGAATAAAAAGTTATTTTAGCTTCTTTTTAATAAGATCATTGCACCTTTTTTCAACTTCATTTTTCTTTATAATAGAAATTCAATTATTTTATACATTTAATTAATTTATTTTCAAAACTATTGGACAGGAGAATTCTCCTATCAAGATCAGATCTGAACAGCCATCCTAGATAGAATCATGTGTCTTAGATGTTCTCAAATGTCTTAGGCACATGGGTCATGTTCCTTCAGAGACTTATTCTGACCTTTGACCAAGTGTTAAGGCTTCTGACAAAAAGCTGTTTCATGAATATCAAGAAAACAATAAATTATCTTAATGAAAGATTCTTAGAGGCAAAATAATGAGATCTCTCGAATCACGTGATTTAATATTATGATTTAATATTGATCATATAATGAAAGAGGAACTTATGTGTACCTCAGTTTCTGTGTCTGCAAACACATGCACTTCTACTTGTCCTGAAGTCACACAACAAAAAATGCAAATAAATATCTCAATGATATATTGATGAACTTTTTTATTTGTCTCTGAAAAGATTTTCTTTTACTCACAACCATGGGCTGTTCCTTATCAAAGTCAGACCTCTTTACAAACAATATTAAATAATGGCAATTCCAATACCTGTCAGTGCAAGGTTAGAGAAGATTAGCTCAGTGATCAGTCCTTTAATCTTTAACTTCAAATTTTGCAGCTCAAAGATTTATTTTTTTTCCCTTTGGTATTGGAACTTGACGCGCCGCTGTCCCCCCGGCTAGCCCCTTTGGGTGGTCTCAGCACCCGGCCGCAGCAGCGCGACAGGTGTGGGCCGCCCCAGGAAAGGCTTTCGGTGGCTCAATCCCGGGTGCGGCTAAGGCGAGCCCGGCGTCGGGGTCACGCCGGTCCTTCACGGGGTTCAGGCAACCGCCTAGGGCGTACGGCAAGGGCTGGAGGGAGGGTGGCACCCGGAGATAATNGAAATGAGAATTTACTGTGTGAAAGATGTAATCACTTTACCCCATTTCAGTGAAGTACTTGGATGATGATTTAGAGAACTAATTTAATCAATGTCTGACTGATGTGTCAAAATATTTATTCAAGTGAATGCATCTTGTTTAAAAGGTGAATGTTTACAGGCTTGTAAGAGTAGTACATTTAAAGGTTCATTTAAAATACATATGCCTCAATTAAAACAGAAGCTAGGATCACCTCCCCATTTTTTTAATATGTTTTACAGGAGTAATTAGGGTTTCACTAAAAGACTCAGGGACTTAACTTCTTTACTGTTAAAATATAACACCTTGCATAGATACAGAAGTTCAAAGTTTGAATATCTTTTATTTTCCAAAATAAATTTCTTTATGGATATACAAACCATATCTAGTCTAAAACTCACTATTTTGAGATTTTTTTCAGTGTTTCTGTATTCACTTATTCTCTCAGCAAACATTTCTTGTAATAATTTTCAATTTTCCTTTACTTAAGAAATAAGTTTATTATTATTATTATTATTACTATTATTATTATTACTGCTATAATAAGGAGTTTGACAGACTTTTGATGTCTTGAGTGCTAAGTCTTTCATAACTGGTATAGTATAACAGAGAAGTAATACCTATGTTTTACAAACACAAGTTAAACAGTAGAATATGAATACCAGATTAAAACAGTCACAGACTCATAAAAGGCAATTTCAACAATGCAAAGTGGTCTCCCATATAAACATTATTACCACTCTAAGGCGGTATTACTGCACAATTTCAATAAGAAAATATAGCAAATATGTAATAAGCAATTTGAGAAGGAAAAAAAAGGAAATAGGTCAACAGATTATCAAATATATTTGGTTTTATGGGACAAAATAATTACTCTGAGTGGTTATGACAATGTTCTTCACCAACACAGAAAATTGGAACATGTGTGTTGAGCATGCAGTTGGCATCCTTGACCCCCATGTTCTCTGAACTTGCAAGCACTCACCCATTGAGCAGGAGGTCCATGTGGGTCTGTGCCACATCCTGATGGTGACATTCTGTGTCATTCCTGGTGTTTTGTGCCTCTCTGGTATTCCTTGGCTTACTTGGGAATACATGCAGTTGGAGAGATGGGCCAATTATAGACCCAGTTTTTCCTTTTATTTGGTAGATTTTTTGGACAGAAATCCAGGAGAGTTTCTTCTTTTTGTCTACCAGTTGCTCAGCATCTGGTAAACAGAGATATTAGGCTGCTTCAGGCCCCAGTCTAGAGAAAATCACAGTTTCTTTGACAAGCAAAAGTGATGGACATCTCTGTGCAGCAGCATTTACCAGAGAATGTTGGATTTGGAGCAGGATGAATAAGAATTGTAGTGGGGACATTTATTTTTCCTCTCCAGAATTGATAAATTTTCATTTTATCATTCACTTTAGATAGTTGTTGAATAATTTCTGCTCATATCTGCCTAAACAGGTCTGACACATTCTTAATCTGTCACTGATGATACCAAAAAAATATTAAATTTAGGTAAAATTAACTAATCAACTTTTAATGCTTGAAATGAATTTAGAACAGAAAATTGTTTCAAGTAAGACCTGCAGCTAGTCCATAGGAAAAAAAACCCGAACAAACTAAAACCAAACTGAACTGAACCAACCAACCTACCCCCACCCGTAAAAAAACCCAAAAAATCCATCAACCAAGCTAACAAGAAAAAATCTCAAGGATAAGCTCAACAGAAATTTCTAATCATTCCACAAAAAGTACCATTTTTAAAAACTGTTTGCTATTGGTAAGTGTTTTTTATTTATTTTCAGGAGTATTTGCAATTCCCTGTAAAATTCAAGAGCATACAAATGTATCCATCAGTTTACTGCTTTAATCTGCAGACAATGTCTTTTGAAACATCCAGGAAAATGTGCATCAAGTGCTAAATCAAGTACCAGATCTATAAACTGAAGAATTTATTATAGGTGCTTGCTGTCAGGAACTAATTTGCTCCCCTGCTATCAAGTAACTATTTCAGTGTAGTCCTGCCCCTCTGTATTCCTCCAGAAATCTTTCTGGTGTCATGTGAACCACTGGGACGTGAGGCAGGGAAACAAACCCTTCATTTCTGACAGCAGTTGACTCACTTGAAGTTTTATATTTTCCACAAATCTCAATAAAGTGTTTTCAACAGTTATCAACTACCACATGGCGTTTTCTTCACAAATGGTAGCTTTGGCCACTAATAAAACATAAAATATTCATAATTCCTTATAATTGTGATACAACTTTCTGTTTAACAGAAAGCCTTTAGAAGAAAATCTCTAAGGCATTTTCTTATCATTTGATCCTGTTTCTAAAAGTTTTGAGTTTCCTTTTATATAAATATATATGTTTTTATAAAATAAAAACACTTATAATTTGTCTTTACAAGTGAGAGGAGGGATTGCTGAAAAGCTTTTCAAGTGAATGTGTTGGAAAAATTAAATTTCACATGAAGCTTGTTGCAAACTAATATCACTGGGTGAAACACTTTCATGGATAGTCTTGAAAAAGCATCACTGATATCTAAGGAAAATATTTAAAATCCATCTTTTACTTAGTTTTTTTTAATTGTTTATACAGTACTGTTCCCTCAGAATTGCATAGGATAAAACAGGAACTTGAATAAATTGAGCACTATGTAAATTAAATAATCCCTGTGCTGCCAGTCAGCTCAGATTTACCTTTATCTAAGGTGAAAATTCTATCTAAGGTCAAATTCTAGGCTAACTGAACACTACTTTTAATTAAATGGATATTAAAGAGCTTCCACAAGACTCCATAATTTGACTGTCCATTGTGTGATTAAGCATTCATTTACACTCTGTCTTATTTCAAAGATTATATCAGTAGAAAATGGGAAAATGTAGTCTTTCTCCTCAGCAGCCACTTTAAAAAAAAAAAAAAAAAGGCTCCTCCCAAAGCAACCAAAACATAGAAGGAGCTCGAAATTTTTGAATAATATATAGGAGGTTCCTTACAACCCTGACACAAAAAACGCTGCAGACACTGGTGTTACATCAGTGCTTCCTAACTGTCTTGAAAAATATGTGCCATGTTACAAAGAAAACAGCTCACCAGCTGTTTATGTAAAAATTATTTGAAGAAAAACAAGCATGGCCATATGGCACTTGAGCAATGCAGTGGGAGCATGGAGAATATTTTCTGTAGATTGTAGTAGATAATAATCATGCTAAGTAGAGTGTCAAATATTGATGACACATTGTATTAATAGTTAATCTTTCCTTTTATCCTCTAAGTGCCTACATTTCTTAGCAGCTTGCATGTTGGAAACAAATTAATAACTTATTATGATGAAGAATTCAATTTTATGGAATGACAAAATATTTAATGTACTGAAGAAATCCTAAACATTTTCCAATTAAAGGAGATTCAAAAGATGTTATGCCCTCATTTGAATGGCATCACGCCATTTCATATTAATGAAAACACTACCCTTGGAGTTACCATGTATTTTTACTTGTAGTTTAGTTTTTTTGGGTTTTTTAGAACATATATGGTTCTATATTCATATTTTGATCAGGAAAATTTATTTCCATGGGGGAAAAAAAAAATCTTCCATTTACTCTTGAAAAAGAGACACAATCTGAAAATCTAAGTTGTCAATATGGAAGTTGTGCAAAGATTTGTCAACCCTAAATGCATGTATCAAATATATCAACAAGGTTAAATCCTAGGCAAGCCTAGAGCTACTAGATAAAGGATTAAAATGGAGAAGGAAAAGAGAAGCTTGGCAAGAGCCAGTGCTAAGATACCATGCTGGAAAGTGAAGCACCATGGGGGGTGGAGGGGAGGGGGGGGGACTCGTGGAATCAAGACAAGCAAATTATTAGGGAATACTTTTTAACAGCTTGTGTGTTTTTACCCTTAAGTACATGTGAGCACCTACTTTGCTTCATTTCAGTCTTGTGTACTTTTAAATATTGATTCAGACTGGATTCTCACTCTCACTCTCCACTGACACAGATTCACCTGACCCAGCCCTATAGGTCATGGGGTGAAAATTTTGGTGAGGTGCCTTAATTTTATTATCATAAACTCCCTCATATGCCCACCCTTTCTCTTAAGTTGTTTTCTCTGTTTTCACAAAATCAAAACCATAACAATGTGAGGGTTTTTTCCTTCCAGTTGGTTAGAGAAACAATATATTCACTTTCCATGCATTGCAAAATGCTTTAGGTTTTTGGGGTTTTTTACTGTTGTGAAGAACATTTGCAATTGGAATAGAACAGTTGTGCATAGATAGAAATAATAAATTTCCCATAATGATATATTCCTATAATATCAGTTAGTCTTAAAGGAGTTTGATGGAATGGTCAAACCTTAGAAAATGGCCTGAAGTTAAATAAACTCATGTGGGAACTGGATTCCTGAATCAACAATCTTCCTCTGAGACACAGAATAAGTGAAGATAGACTAATTGGCTTGCAGGCTAGGACATTCTGCTTTCTCCATGGAGTAAATCCTATTATGGTTACTATATCCATCTGTTAAATGGTTGTATCTTTGCCTGCTGAAAAAAAGAATGTTTTGAGTTGTACTCAGAGAATAACTTCTGTTTTCCTTCAGCAAGGGATTCCAGAGGTAAAAGTCTTTCACTGAGGATGTCAAAGATTTTACTTCTCTCTGCATCAATCCAAACACGGAACTAATTGTTCTGGTCTGTGAATAATACAGAAGACATGTCTGAAAAAGACCCACAAGTAATATGGTACCATGGACCATTCAGAAATGATGTATATTTTATAGCTGCTTGCAATTACAGAGACTTAACTTTAATGTTCAAGAGGTTCTTCTGGCCTGTATTTTCTTCTCTAATCCTATATTGAGCTATGTATACAATGTGGTTGGAGGCACGTGCCTCATATCTGACATTTGGTCATGTCACCCATACAAAAATGAAAACTGCTTATTTTTGATATACTAATAACATTTATTTTTTAAATCGCATAATTTTTCAAAAAAAATGAACATTAATTTTGGTGGGTTCTTGTCCAGCAAAAGTATCCTTCAGCACTTAAACACGTTTATCTCAAGCCTCTATCTATGCATTTAGAGGCAGAGCTGAGTTCCATCACCTGTACCTTGACACAAGAACTGAGGAGTACTAGCTTGACAAGGTCTTCTAGCCATTTCTTCCCTACTCCATTACATCCTTACTGGCAATAAATTTGACTCAAATGTTTTTTGCTACTTACCTTTTGAAATCTTTGGGCACTGGTACTAAAACACCTCTAGGAACAAACATGTCCATTTGCATACTCGTGGCAGTGAGTCCATGGCATGTCCTGACCTTTCCTTGAGCTTTCTTATCAATACACACAGAGCTCTCCAGAAAGCTTCAACTGTTGACAGTCTCTACTCCTGTCAGGAGAAGAAAAATACCACATTTTCATCATGCATCCAGCTGTGTATATTGGTTTTACTTCATTCAGTAGAAGTATGTGAATATCAAATACATCTTCATTTTAGATCAAATCCAGAGGCATAATGCTGAGTTTAAGGATTAGTTCTTTAACTCTCTGATCTACTTTCACTGCATTTATTTATTTATTTGCAGATTTGTTGAGGCTGGAAGGAATCTTTTGAGATCATCTACTCCAATCTTCTGCTCAAGCAGGGTCAGCCAGTGCTTACTGACAAGGACAGTCTTGGCACAGTAGTTTTCATTTAAAATATACAGATTAAAAATATTTCACTTTCAGCACTAAGCTGAAGTTTTCGGAAAGCTGACTGAAAATTTACACCTACCATAAATACTACTGTCTGTTAATTTTACTTGTTTTTATGAATAATTCTAAAGAAATAGTGTATCTGCTTCATCCAAAAGGCAATGTACTGATTTCTCTCCATTATGTTTCCAAAATATTTTAAAAATTAGTCCTTTTTAAATAGAATTTTGCATTTGGAACATTCTGTTTAGTATTTCCTCAGTTTTATGAATGTGTACTCATTTCTACTGTTACTGTATCAGTGCCTGAAATTTATTTTTGTTAAAACCTGGGTCATGCCAGAGAAAAATACAGCTGAGGATTCCATCTTTTTGATCATATTATCTTTCCCTCACATTCTGTTTTTATCCTCAGGGCTCTTAATAATGTTAAAAGGAAAGAACTGGAGGCTTTGTTATGCTCAAGAAACTGCATTTTGGTTCCCAGTGCTGCTGATTGTGTCAAGCTTTTGTCAGCTCTCATTAGAAGCGAACTCCCAGATTTCAGTAAACCAGGTAAGGATGTCACCCTTTATGGAGGCTGCCCATGTGGGAGGGAGATATTGCTCAGATGAGTTGTCAGACAGTGCCAAACCCTTATGTGACATTAGCAAGGATCTTCTGGCCTGCAGCAGGACTGGAGTCTCTTGAGGTCACTATTAATGTGTCTGTGTGGGTTTCAAATGTAGGGCAAGAAGTAAAGCAAAAGTAAAGGTTTTACCTTGGAAATATAAATTTCTGGGAACAGTGAAGATCTGCAATATGTTTTGTGCCTCTTTCAACTACCAATTTTTAACATGATTCTTTCATTAGTTAAATAAATCTCCAAACTAGCAGGTTCTTTTATATTCCCTTAGTATTTCTTCAACACTTTATCTTTAAACATTTCACATTAAAAATGACAGAACTTGTTCTCTAAACCTGTTATGAATCATTTGGCAGAAAATAAGCATTTAAAAGTCATAATAAATATAGAGAAATATGTGAAAGCTGAAAGATGCCAGATTAACTAATTAAATTCTTCATAATGTCTTTGAATGATAGAAAAAAAATTTCTTTGCTTTTTTCTTCCTACTTTTTTTTTGCAAGTTGCTGAGCCATATTTTTTCCTTTTATTGTCCTGTTGCTTCTCAGATTTTGAGCAGAAGGGAGATATGTTTGCATATAATAAAACTTTTGACCAAAGAAAAGGCTGAGAAAAAAAATTTCTGATAAATAGGTTTTCCTCAAAAATACGTTAATTAGTCTACTAGCATCTGCTTTTGTTAGCACAAGAGAGAACAAACTCGAGGCAAAAGGGTGCCAGACTACTTGATGGGACCTGTCTATATGGGAATTGCAGTGAAAGGAGCTTCCCTCTATTTCAGGCAGCATCATGGGATCTGAAGAGCCAGCACAACTTAAAAAAATGGACTGTTACATTATGAGCTTTTTGAAATTGTAATATCCCAGATAAAGGAATCAAAGTCATGGTGGACCATAGTTATCTGCCTGATAAACACTCTAGTGCAGGAAAACTCACATGCCTACACTTGAGTACTCCTCTTCCCAAATAGTCAGGAACCCAAATGTCAGCAAAATCACACTAAAAATATGAAGGCAAATTGCAGAGGATGACTCTCCTGGAAAGATTCTCTCCCCCTGCACCTCCAACAATTGGATCTCTAATTATATCAGATTGGAAAAGAATAAACCTTGAGACATCAAGGTTTCTCAGTTTGATATATGTGTGAAAAATGAGAAAAAGCAAATGCAACTCACAGCATTCCAGTGTTCATACACTCACCATGTCATGTACTCTAACACCTACCTCATTAAATGAGTCTGCTAGGTCCATTCTTACAATTTTTTCTGTGAAAAGGCAGCTCAGACTTTCTTAAGGGGAAAAGAAATAGTAGAGACCAAAGAATATCAAGGACAACAAAGTGCAGACATGAAAAGAAACATTTTGAACTCCTGTAATTTAGTATATTTTAAATCAGTATTATCCTTTCACTGTAGATTTCAGTAACGAATGGCCAACAATTGCCATTTAGTTAAAATGATCACCATTACTTTTCCTATTGGGATGCTTGGTAATAGCTTTTCTTTCACAGCCATTTTTTTATAGTTATGTCATCCCAAGCCATTGAAGTTAGAGGAAACAATAGATGAAACAGTAGCACTGTAGAATAAACTCACATTTAACACTATTCCTGCCAGGTATTCTGTCTAAAAACATTGTACAAAAAGGCTGGTAATTTTTTTAAAGAAGCTGCTTTGCTTTGTGGAAAATAATCTGTTCTGACTATTTCCCAGCCTCTTCAAGAGACCATGAAAAGACAGTCTTGCTAACACAGCTGCTACTCATACTAAAGCACTAAAGACTATCAGCAGTGCCTGAGAGTCATTGACATCAAAGTTCCTTGATAGATCAAGTTATATTCTAACTTATGTTTAATGTTTATTTTGAGGAAAATCAGAACGAGTGAAGAGTTACTGGGTCATCCTAGGCAGACAAAAGTCAAGGAGACGGGAATATTTCCAACAGACAGATTGTGTTTTGTAGTGTTTTGTTAGCAGTCATACGCAGAAACTGAAACCTTTCCCAGATGTCAAGACTGTCAGGCAGGAAATTGGTCAGAATATTCAGGTCAAGTTATTTGTTTCCTTTCTGAAACGCACTCCAATTAACAGACTTCCTCAGCACATTATGAGCAGCACCTCTACCTAATGGTGCTTTTACATTGATGGTCCTCTTACTTACACAGTGCCCCTTGCCAAAAAAAAAATAAA
>VYXF01009498.1:269559-292860 GCA_013397295.1 Polioptila caerulea
AAAGAGAAAAAAAAAAAAAAAAAAAAAAAAAAAAAAAAAAAAAAAAAAAAAAAAAATAGAAATTAAAACCCAGAGATAGCATGCTGTTTGGGCAATATTGACCAATAAAGTGTCTCCCTTGAAAACAGCTTTCTTAAGGAATTCTGATACTTGCAATAGGTACAAGCAATTCAGCACTTAGAAATAGGTTAATAATTAGACCAGGAGCTATTAATAGAGTATCATATAAATTATACTGTATAAATTACTGTATTGAAAGTAGGGAATGAAATTTCGAATATGAGAGTAGAAAAACAGTAGCAATATGTTAAAGTAGTGATCTTTAAAACAAAAAAATAGTGCTCAAGAATGTATTATGGTGCTACTAAGAAAAGTTGTACTTCCCACAACCATCTAAATTCTTGGAAGGAGTTATATTCAGGGATTCATCTTTAGGAAATTATGATGCTACTCTTGCCCAATAAATTTATTTGTGTATACTCTCTTAAAACTTGGGTTTAAAGTTCTATAAAAAATATATTAAAAATGCAGCACATACTTTAAAACAAATGTGTTATATGACAGATGTTCCCTCTTTATTGTATAAAATGAAATTAACACTGTACATCTCTGAAAAAAAATTAACCTCAGTCTCCTGAACAGAACATCTGTGTTGCTTTGGCACTTTGCTATATGAAATGAAAAATAATTTTACACTCCTAGTACAAGCATGTTTCATCAATATATAAAGCATGATGAATTTGTCAGCAGCAACTATGGCTTTCTTAAACATATGCATGTTAAAAATCTCAGCCCATATTATACTTTTCCTGTGTTCTGAAAAGATGTATCAGGATGTGGGTCCAGCAGAGGAAAGCAGAACCAAACCCAGTAGAGGTATTTTTGGTTTCTGTTCTGATCCACTCTGGTGTGTTAAGTTAGAATAATTTTGTTAATCCCACCCTGTAAATTACAATTGTGGAATGGAATAAAAAATAATCTGCCAGCAAGCCCTAAGTGAAAATGTTCATTTTACACAATTATGTATTGGACAGTATTTTTACTTATAATAACCACTCCATATAATACTGATAAGGAAATGAAACATTTCAATTCTATCTGGAACACTAATTAGGAGTGGATGCAGGGATGTCACTAGCTATCATTTGAAACCAGAACCGTGAAAGGCATTATATATGACAACAACAACAATAATGGTTTCTTTGCAGATTCTTAATTAGATGTGTTGTAATCAGAAATAGAGAGTTGTGAAAGTTGGCACAGCTCCACTGACTTCCACCTTTAGTGGGCCTTTTCTCCCCTTTCAAATGAATAGAAAGATACAGGGTGTGACAACTGCAATAGAAAATAGAGACAGTAGAGTGGGATGGTCAAGGGGAACTCTAAAAAAAATTTAAAACTGTATTTAGTATTTTCTTTATTTAAGATGAAGGCAGACTTCAAGAAATATCACCTTTTATGTTCTTAAGGGTATACACCAACATCATATGCTGGGTGATCACCTTACAGATGTCAGTAGAAATTAAAAAACAAAAGATTTCAAAGCAAAATAAAATGTGCACCTCCCCACAATACAATTTTGGTTCAATACAGTGATAGGAAGAAAGATTTATGGTACATAAACACCCTGCATAAAAATCTGATCTGAGACCTAATCATACACACAAAATAGAAAGAGATCATTTTGCGTTGATCAACATCATACTAAAAACAGGATAGTGAAAAGCATAGAGTATTTATATTAAACTATGAGATCTAGAGAGAAATAAATACATTTCAGTAAGAAATAAATAATTTTTGAAGGTAAGAATAGATAAATTGCTAAAAATCCTGTTTGCCTTTGCTGCTGCCCATGTTATGGCTTAGAAGGAGCTGTTTTTCTTCAGTAGCTGATGAGGTGCTGTATTTGGGTTTGTGATGTGTTGACCACACAGGGATGTTTTAGTTATTGCTGAACAGTACTTGTACAGAGTCAAGGCCTCTTCTGATCCTCATCCCACCCAGCAGAGAGCAGTCTGGGGGTGCACAAGGAGCTGGGAGGGGACGCAGCTGAGACTGCTGACCCCTCCAGGCCAAAGGCACATCTCATACCCTATGGCCTCATGCTCCACAATATTAGCTGGGGGAAATATAAGAGGGGAAGGTTCAGAGTTACAGTGTTTTGTCTTCCAAGTGTGAGGGATCCTGGCTTCCCTGGAGATGGCTGAACACCCGCCTGCCCATGGGAAGCATGAATGAATCCCTGTTTTCTTTGCTTGTGCATGCAGCATTTGCTTTACATGTTAAACTGTCTTTATCTCAAACCACAAGTTTTCTCCAATTTGCCCTCTAATACTCTCCCAAGACTCAATACAAGGCAGTGAGCAAGTAGTGGTGTGGGGCTGAGCTGCCTATAAGATTAAATCTCAGGCAGCTGAGAGGAATTAAATGAAATATTGCAAAAATTTAAACTTTAATTCTTCCCATTTTAATATTACTGTAAAAGTGCTAAGAAAGTCTTAAATACATAAGATTTTCCATTAATTTTACATTCTATAGAGCGTAGAGATTGATTATGTTATACATATTTAGCTAGACTAAAGTAAGTTTTCACAGTTACATTATAGGAAAAGAGATGTTCCAAATAAAATTGTTCACCAAAAGAACAATCAGTTCAAGCTCTATCAGTTGATTTTTTAAAAAACTTTTAATTGCAAAAGACATTACTAGTACAATAAACCAAAAAATCTCATCACTGGTACAGTAAAACAAAGTAAGGATTTTGTGCTTCAGGAAGCAGTTTTAAAGCAAGAATTCTGTAGACACTGGAGATATTAGCAATGGAAGTGATGTGGTTAGGGAAATTTTCAAATTGTTCATCCCAATTGTTTTCACTTATCAAGCTACACATTTTTGAAATCCAAATAAAAATGAATACTTAATAAAGCAGTCATCATTTTTATGCAGGATGAGATGGAAATTAAAGGAAGAATAGAATTAATAAATGCCTAGTAAAATCTGTCATATGCAAATAACAGATCGGGAGGTATGTTGGGTTCTTTTAATACTTGTTAGATTTTGCAATTGTTTTCCACTATTTTGACTGTGATAAACATACAATTTGAAATTTTTAAAAATTGATCTTTCCTTATGAAACTCCCACAGCTTCTGCAATATTAACTAAACAAGTTTATATGTGCAATTTGAAATCTGGCAAATGTTTCATTGACAAACTGTAGTCAGAAAAATTAAAGCACTAATAAATTTGGGCTGTTTTGATCATTTAGTCTTCCCAATTACTGTTTCTCTTTGACATTATTTTTTTTCCATCACTGTCTAAATGTAATAAAACCCCTTTTTTACTCATTTAAAAAGCAACAACTTGTAGCAGAAAGGTCAAGATATGATAGCTAAAATAAGTTTCTTAACAACAGCTATTAAATAAATATTAATAATGCTTAGGGTAGTATTAATATCATAATGATTTTCAGCAAAAAATAATTGCCTAATAGATAACTTTCTGGCACTGTGTGGTGTTTTGAGTTAGTTTTTTGGTGGTGGTTTGTTGTTGTCTTAAAAGAAATATATATATACATAATTTGAGTAGTTGCAGTTGTGTTTCTTTTTTTGCATGACATCTTTCTAAATCTTGAACACATGGAACCCTTTTTGATGTTTCACTTTAAGTCTTCCTTCCTTTCCTTCATGGCATTTATTTCCTAATTCTTCCCAGCAGAAACTGTTCCATCATAGTTATATGAATCCAAGCTTGATAACTGACACAAGAATTGGTTGGTGTCACTCAAAGAACTCAGAGAGCACTGATAATTTCATTGCTAATCCAGCTTTATTTTGGCCACAATTAGCAAATGGCAGGTTTATTTAGACTGGAGGAACTCTGCTGAAGCTGGGCAGCAATCTTTCCCAAGCCTTTAGTGGATCCTTGCTGAATAAGGTAATTTCCTTTTCTGTGGTCTGTCATTGTATCCAAAGATGAGACATGAAGCTGGTGAAGGATCTAGAGAAGTTCTGTGAGGAGTCACTGAGAGAGCTGAGGGAAGAAGGTTCAGGGGGGCTGTAATTTTCTTTGCAACTACTTAAAATAAGGTTATTGTGAGGTGGATGATCGCCTCTTCTCCCAAGTAGCAAAAGATAGGATGAGTAAAAATTCCCCCATGTTGCATTAAGGTAGGTTTAGACTGGATGTTAGGAAAAAAGTTATTTAGGAAAATAGGAAAAAAGGATTAGTAAACAGTGGAAGAGTCTGTCCAGGGATGTGATGGAATTACCACCGTAGAAGTATTTAAAAAACCTGAAGATGTGGCACTTTAGGGACACGGTTTAGTGGTGGACTTAGTATTCTTTTGTAAATGGTTGGATCTAAAAGGTGTTTTCCATTCTAGATGATTCTAGGAATCTATAATCTCCTAGAAACCTTCGATATTTGCATAGAAAATGAGTTCCTTCTCTTTTTTAATTTAACCTGGTTTGAGCGTAATATAGGAATATAAACCATTTTCTGTTAATCCAAACTTGTTTGTGTCATTTCATGTCCACACTAATACATGTATATCCCCAAGGTCATCTGTAAGGCAGAACTGAACATAATTTCTCAAAAACCCATGATTAATTTAGGTATACTTCTTACTTTTATTAAAAATACAGTACTTCTAATAAGGTTAATGGAAGGTCTGAGACAGTCAGTAGGAACAAACTCTTGAAGTCATTATTATAATAATTTCTGAGAGGATTTATACTCTTTATGGTACTGACTATATGTTATTCAATTCAAATGAATATTTTCAATGATATCTACAGGAGCAGAGCACACCTCCTCTATGAATGTCACACTACACTGACAGAGAAATTTGGAGATGTGTAAAAGTCTCATTGACCTTTGTGCTCTTGAGCCTTTTGTTTAGTTTAGATGAAAATTATTAAGGATTTTTTTTCAGAGAAAATTATGTTCTGAACCTACCATACAAGAAGGCATTTGAGATTGATAAAAGAATGAGTATACATAAGAAAGGTTTCTGGGCAATTTTCAGTTGCACTCTGGGCAATTAGACACCCACCTTCAATTAAAAGTCAGTGGAGCTTAGTGACTAAGTACCACTCATGAGTTTCAAAGTATCATTCAATTAATAGAGAAATTAATTAAAAAAAAAAAAAGAAAGGGAGGGGGAGACCACATTTGAGTTGAAAGAAGTAGATTTCTGTGAGTCTGAAATGTTTAGACTGAAAAAGTGTCATTAAAATATTTCTGTAAGGCAGATCAAGAGAAGAACATGCTAGTGCAGAACAAAATAGAAAAGAAATGGAGCAGTTGAAGTTTCTGGTTGATTAGAGATCTGTCATTGAGCAGCAAACTGTGCTAGGATTTTTATGTGAACAATAAGGTAATGGAGGTAGGGCTGCTTCTTCCCTCCTACTTCTCTGTGCTGCATGAAAAAAAAAAAAAAAAAAAAAAGATTTATGGCCTGGAATTTTGGGTGTAGGGGAGAAAATGCTGCATCCCCAAGAGGCTCTGCACAGGGGACAGGGCCACAGAGGTGGGGAGAGGCTGATGGCTGAGGCTCAAACAGCACATCATGGGAAGGACAGTGGCCACTGAGCCTTGTGCCAGTTGCCTCTTCCCTTTGAGGCTGAGTCTGTCTCAGCACAACTCAGCCCCAGAGTAAGGAGACCTTCAGTCTAAGCACCAGAGCATGGTGCTTTTTTTCTTTTCTAGTGGGTCCTCCCCTATGTGAAAGACAAAGGGAAAGACTAAATGTGTAGAGAACAATAAATTCAGCACCAACAACTGTTGACAACTATGCAAGCATATGTACATATATAAAAAATCAATTCTTCAAATTCGTTTGCTGCAGTTCCAAGCAAATGAAATCTTAGTAAACAGTAAAGGCTTTGGAAAGGATCTTGGAAATCATTGATATAGGTCATTCCACTTCCTGGAATATACTTACTGTTGCAAGAAATAATGTTGCTGAAGGTGCTAGGAATCACCAAAAATAGGACTGGAAGGAAATTCAAGGGATCATCTCATCCTACCTTCTGTCCTAGGGCAAGATAAGTTCTACCTAAACTGTTCCTAACAGGTTTGTCAAAGATAGTCTTAAAAACCTGCAGTGATAGAGACTCCAGAGCATCCTTTGCTATTCTGCTGATTTAAGTGGTGTTTAACCTTCTTTAATATTAGAAGTATTTTGTAACGGGTTGGCATATCTACAAGGAGAATATTATGTTATGTGCAATAGAAACAAATACATTAATAAATAACTTAAAAATATTTTCCATCCATATTGATTTTCTTTTCCATATGAATGAATAAAATGCATAAGATTTTGCAAGAGGTATAATAAGTGCTAAAATTTTTATCATTTAATAAAATAAAGTTAATTTCTTTTACTGGATATATTCTGGTCCATTCATTAAACCCTGCTCAGATTCTAGAACATCAATAAAAGACATATAAAGGTATTGTAGGATAATTGATTCCATTTTGACCGCTAATCAACTTGTTATGAAATAAATAGCAGCAGCAAAATGCATCTGTTTATTAAAAGTTCTTTATTTTTTGCAAAAAATCTTTTGCAATTTTTAAATAAAGTATTGAATCATTTCACATAGAAGCATTTTTTTGAGCATTCGGAATTGTTTGGAGCTGTGCATATAGGTGTTTACACAGCCAGTTTATTAACTGATGTTGAAAAGACTGCATATATGAGCAATGGTTGATGAAATCCATGAAAAAGATGTAATATTCATGCTAGGGAATTCAACCCTGGATGTATTTATACTAATGAATGCAGGAAAATTACTTATGAAATGTGAAATCCTTTGGTGTTTATCTTCTGAACACTGAAACACACTTTGGGCTCTACATTTACTGAAGAGGGAGTTCACTTACACAGCTATTCAAATTTGTCTTTTGATTCTCTCTGTGATATTGACATTTTGCAGAGTGATGTGTGTATCAGTGTTAATGCTCTCAGTTTTAGCTTCTGATGGTATCTATTATTAATAACCTTGGTGGGAAAAAATAGGACAAATAGGATTTGCAGACTTCTTTAGTTCAGATTTTTGCTTAGATATGTTAAAAATATTTTTTAAAAACTGACAAATAAAAATTTCAAAGAAACAAAAATTCAGAGAATCATTTGCTCAGGTAATGCTGAGATATTTATAAGAGGTCCAAGAAAAACTGAGAAGGTAAATATATGGTGAATTTATTTCACAGTGATTTTTCCTCAGGTTTTGTTGATCTAAACAGAACTTTTGTGCAGTTAAAAGGAGAAATGGAGATGCATAACATTCATTAAAAAGTCTTAATAGCCAGGTCAAGTTTCATTTCATGTTGCCTGAAATGATCATATTTCTGTCTATCGAGACACTAAAGCAAAAGCAGAAGTCCTGATATGAACCAGCAGCAGTGACAGAACTTCAGAATGCATAAAACTAATGTAATCAGAAATAATTTTCTGGCTATCCATTATGGCTTGGTTTTTGAAGATGGTGGCCACTCTTAGTCCAGGTTAAAGCACAGGGAAAAAAATGGGTGTATTTTAATATTTTTGAAGAACCTCAGGATTTTTATGATGTAAACTTAAAACTGTGTTACTGAGCTTTTTCAACCTCAGCTTTATGTATTTCAGATTGGGTTCTGTCAGAAATCTCAGGAAGTCTCTGTGATTATTTGAGAACATGAGTTAATCTCAATTTCCATGGATTTATGTGAATGCCAGCAACTCTAAAACTACAATAATTCTACAGGAGCCATTCAATTATTATTAGTGTATATTTGCTTAAAAGTAAGTAATAAGAAATTATTTTTAAAATCAGAAAAACATAAAATCAAGCAATAGAAATTCAATATTAAAAAAAAGAAACTCAGTTATCAAATGCTGCTTGATTTGAATAAAGGGAAAGATTTACTTACTTAATAATCAACTTTGTTGCTCTCAAGGTATCATTAAGGTAGAAGTGTTTACAAAAACTCTGAGATGTTTTTATGTTAAATTAGATAGAGTGAAAATGTATAGGCTATACTCTTTTGTTTGGAACCTTGGGAAAAGTGCTTGTGCTTAACAATTATTTTCATTTTACTAAAATATTGAAAACAGGAAAAAACTCCCTTTTTCCATAGAAGGATGTGTGACTGATGTATTTTATATAGAAGAATAATTACAGGAATAAGTATAATGTGAGGATAGTAAAGGTTTCGTTTAGTTGTGTAAAAGACAATTTCTGATTCCTTTCCAAAATTTCCATAATATATTTGTATTTATATCCTTCATTCCTTTTATGTACAAAGCCAATTTACTTTGCCTATTATTCTTTGCATTTTTAAGCATCCACAGAGCAGTGGGGCTCATAGAGCAGGTTTTTAGGTCTCTTGAATTATTATAATTTAGAGCACAAAAGAGAATGTCCTTAAATATAAGTCATGTATGTTTTTGTAGTATGTAGTCAAATACTGGGTTTGAGTATTGAGTTCATTGCTGTATGGAGACAAGACATGGCAAAATTTAACCTTATGAGATAACAATTCCAAAGGGGAATTTAAAACAACAGAAGATAATGAATGGCAAGTAACAATGCAAATTAAAATTTCTTAATAAAACATAAGGTAATTTAACTTCTTGGACTCAGAACACCAGCTAATTAAAGATGTGTATAGAAAAAATTGAGTTGGAACAGAATTGCATACCCTAAAACACAAATAAAATAAGAAGGAAGCAAGAATAAAGAAAAATAATTAGAGGATTCTGATCCAATCTGATATCTTTTGAATAAGAAGAAATGTTTTCTAAATGAAACTAAGAGATCCCCAAATACACTGATGGCAGGGGGAAAAATAAGGATGAAAAAAATCCTTGCAGAGCAGTGAAAAAAAGTAAATGTCTCTTGAAACAGTGGAGGGAGAATCAGAATAAAAATAACTGTCTAGAGACACTCAAATAATAAAGAAATCAGTGGATTATACCAGAAGCAAGAAATGTGCAAATAAGAAACAGGAGAAAAATATGAATTTTGGAGAATGTAAAATAAGTAAAAGATTTTCACAGGCATTACATAGCCTTCCTTGATTCATATTTCTGTTGATGAGGATGTTGAAAATGTACACACCAACACATTCATGATTCTTTTTATGTAACACTAAAATCAATCGACTACAGTTAAATTACAGTATATTCAGTCAAATACAGTCATTTACATTTAGTGATTTGGGTTCTTACAGTAGTTCTTCCTATATCATTCATTAAATGCAAGAAACAGACTCATTTTAGCAACGCCTTGCACCCTCACATTTGATTTCATGTCTGTCTTTAATTATAATTATGATTGGTCTTTGCTAACGCTGAAAAATTTTTTTAGTAAAAAAGTTTGGACAAAATTAAAATCCCTTTCTAGTATATTATTTTTTTAAGAACAAGTTCCTGTTCAGTGCTTTGGTCAAATGAAGCAATGGAATTGGTTTCTAAGGTCTGGTGCCACGGCCAATCTTAAAATTTATGTTGCTATGGACCCCATATACTGGGTGTATGTGTGTATTAGAGTGTGTGAAGGACTCCCCTGCTACTTCTGGTCTTGTGAATGGAAAGGTAGGGGATGGAATTTTCCCTGGAATGCTGCCAAGGAACATGTCTGAGACCTGAATGTGTAATACTTCACACAGAGCTGCAGACAAGTAGCAAACAAGTGAGTTAGAGGCATTTGGAAGGGCTGCCAGAGGTTTTCACTTATCCTGGAAACTTGGTATGAGTGACAGTGAGAATACTCCTGGCTTTGTTAAGCAGAGCACTGCCTAAACCCCAAACATCAGTCAGTAAATCTTACTTTAAAAGAAGACTTACACAGGATTGCTAGGATTGTGTTGAATATGCAATTAACAATCTAGGAAAAAAGTTGAGAAAATGGCATACCACGAAAAAATACATTGGTCATAGTCTATAAAGACTAGGGGACCTAATGGTAATCAGATATGAATGGGATGGTAGTCAAAATTCTTTAGGGTGAAAACACAGCAGCATACATAACAAGAGATGACATTAAAAAATTGTACACATCAATAATGTTAAATTAACTGAATCAGGTAGGGGAAATTATCAAGTCCATACTGTCATCAGTGTAAACCAGTGACCATCAGTGGTTAGGAAAGAATGTATGTTAGACTGTGTAAGAAAAAAATGAAATTAACAACCACACCTTTCTAATGATGGATGCAATTATAAGAATGCCTTTATATTGCAGTGGAGGAGATCAAACCTTTGTGCTAAATGTTAGAAACATAGAAAGTATGAGAGTGCCTTAAAATCCATTTACACAATTCAAAATACAGATACGTATTTTTAAAATTGATTATAAAATGCTTCTTTTTTCATTCTGCAGTTCTGAAATCCAAGGAAAAAGAAACAGAAAAATAAAAGTTGTGAAAATAAATACAATTTTATATTATTTTTTACTCAATCTGGTATTGAAACCAGTAGCTTATAAGTAGTTCAGATGGGACATGAACATGGTTAATAAATATTTAGGTGGAGAAAACAACTAAAAGTCATTAAATTATGATCAGAAGAATACATTTTATCCAGTTTAAATCAAGCTTCATCTGTAAGCAAGTTTTGCCAGTTATGCTCTCCCTCTATTTGAAGCATCTTATGCTGACTGCTTTAAGGATGGGATAAAAGGAAGGCTGTGCAGCAAGATCTGATTTGGAAAGATAATCCCTATAGGAAATAAGGAGGAAATATGATATCTCTTTAGATAGCATCTTGAAATGCCATCTACTTTTAGCGTTTCCTTTTTCTGATTTCAAGAGATATCTAGCCTCCTCTAGCTTCTACAGCAACATATAAAACAGAGTTGTCAACACTGAATTGCCTAATCATCTTTGCCTGTCTACTTTTAGGCACCATTTACTAATGTTTTACTCACTGCAACATCGTGCTGCTTTCCAAATTTAAAAAGTCAAGAATATTATTGAAATAGCTATTAAAATAACACTAAAGAGCACTACTGTCTCTGTCTCCTAGTTCAATGAATGACAGAGATTTTTTTTATAAATGACAGGAAACACCTTATGCAGGTATTTTTGCAGGATCTTTGAAGCAGATGTTATCTCCTCTAGGAAAAAAAAAAAAAGAAAATGAGCAATGTGTATATGAAAAAAGTTGTTTGTCTGTTTGTTTCTTTGGAGACTGTATGCCTTTAAACATTGTTTGCCTTTAAACATTAAATCAGAGGAGATTAAAATCTGGGTTTGGAAATCTGGATAAAGGCAAAAGGTTATTTTGAGTAGAACTCCTTAAATGAAACACTTGCATTTAGAAGAAAAAGTATCAGCAAAAATCCACTTTATTGCACTCAAAGCACCTGCAGTTCTTCCCACTAAATTAGAGGAAGTGAAATTTACTCAAGTGAGGAATATCTAGCTGTGTGCTACCCCACACAGATGAAAGTCATAGTTGAAATTTGCTCATGTTTCTGTGGGGTTTGCATTTATGTGACACGTGAACAAAAAAATCACCCTTGATGCCATGCTCAGGTGCATTTGGCTACGTAACAGGTAATTTAAAAAAATATTCTTGGAACAGATTCTGTGTCAGTTCTGTGATTTACATATTGCTGTGTCAGTCACAATGGAAAAATATTAATATCTAAGCTTCTGAAGCAGAAAAGTAGAAACTATAGTGACAGTAGCAATGCCTTGCAAATGGAACCTCATGTTGATTGCCATGATTACACTACACATTAATCTACAAAACTTCATTATCTTTTGCCTTATGCTGGTTAAGCAGGGTACATTGGTAAGATTATGCTCACACAACTAGAAAGATAATAATGCCATATAATTATTGCCACACTTTTAATAACTCTTCTTTGTCCCTCATGGATATATGGCAGGAATAGAATACTATTTCCATTCTATTCCTTTCAGCATTGTTTCTGATATAAGATTTTGTCTAATCCCACACAGCTATTCTTATGCAATTATGTGATGTAATTGTACTTATTAAACATTCTGCTTGTACAGCCCTTAGATAACCAAGAGACAAGCTTTGTATTAACTTGCTGTACTTTGAATATTCTAAAAACTGGTGATAAACCCAAAATCTTGCAATACATGTCTTTTAACATGAGACTGGTTGTAACTGAAAGCAGTCTCCAAAGCATATACACTTTGGTGAGTTTGCATAGGCCCTACTTAGAAAGTGGCTTGATATATCCATGGAAAAATATGAATCAATATAAAAAAACTCAAAGCCAAATGAGCAATACAGCTGAATAAATTCATGGAAAAGATACTTTGTTTTGAGTTAAATCTGTTGGATCTGAAACTCTTGGTCTATGTCTGACTGGGCTAGTTGTCTTTCATAACAGCCTGTATGAAACTTTGGATTTGTGGCTAAAACAGTGTTGGTAACACATCAATGTTTTGATGCTTGCAAACAGTACTTACACAGTGTCAAGGCTTTCCCTTTTTCTTACTCTGCTCCCTGCCTATCAAGCATGAGTGGGTAAAAGATTGGCAGGAACATGGCTGGGAGAAATAACCCAAACTGGCCAAAGGGACATTTAAAATCATATGATGTCATCCTCACAAACAAAGAGTTGGAGTAAGAATGCTTCTGCTTTCAATGAGGCTTGGAGACTGGTTAGATGTTGATCTGATTTCTTTTGTTCCATCTGTTTGGTGTCTGTACCCTTCCCTTTACCCCTTTCTTTTCACATACTAATCCATCTTTATCTCAAATCATGAGTTTTCTCACTTTTGTTCTTCCTCTTTTCTTCCCTGATCCCACTAAGGGTGAGGGAGTGAGCAAATGGCTCTGTAGAAACTCAACTACTGGTTGGCATTCACCCATCACAACACTAGTGAATCATTTACCATTTGTGATCTACATTATTCTGCGATCCTGGTGACTAAGAAATATTATATGAACTAATCTGAATAAATTCTAGTTACCACAGCTCTGTGGCATCAGAAATTCAAAAGAAATATTGAATACAAACAAAGATGAGGGAACAGAGATTAACCTTAACTGCTGAGAACATATAGAGCGCCAGGTAATAAGTGTAAAAGTACTGATAAAGCATATCTGACTAAATTAATATAAATTATCAACATGCAATGACTAATATGTCATAGCTAAAAAATAATAAGAAATAAGTATAATTTGCTTTGTAAAAAGATTTTTTTTTTTATTTTGGGTAAGCTGCTGAAGTCACTGTTATATCTGAAATCAGAATTTGGTTTTCTGAAATAAGTAGAATGTTTGAATAAAAAAAAATAATTTATGTGATTTGGGTTCTAGTGTAATGATGCTATGATTGCACTGGATTAGTCAAGGTTACATTTACCAGGTAATAAAAATATGCAAATTTAATATAATTCCACTTTTTCTTTCTCCCTTTGAATCATAAAAAAAGCCAACGAAAGTTCTAGATGTGAAATATTACTAATAAACTGAAGATGGCATTACTCTATCTTACATAAAACCTTTATTTGCCTCTTAACTTGATTTTGCTACTCATTTATCACTAATATCTTGTTATGTCATCTTTTTTTCCTTAAATAAATTAATTTTTGGTGTAAGAATTTTGCTTTAATTCATGTGACACCAAGATACAAATGATCTTGTAACATTTTTCTTTAATTTCCTCTGACGTGCCATTAGCTCTTCCTCTCTATATCTCTAAATGCTTGATCCTGCCTTTCATTTACCCTAAATTTTTGAAGTGAAGTCGAAGTCAACTAGATCTGGTTAGCAACCATTTGAAAGCCTCCCTGAGGTAGCACCAGTGGTGATGTCTTACCTAAGCTTCTTACGTGATACTTAGAGTACACTTTTCCATCACTTTCAAACCAGAACAGGAAAACTGCTCCAGATTTCTGGAAGTGGTTGTTCCCCATGCTGGGCTTTTCAGAAAAGCTGTGAGTTTTCTGTAGTTAAACTTAGATGTTACACTTTGAAGGTACCAACAGTACAATTTAGCTGATAAATTGCATGGAAGAAATAATAAATAGCCACAAATTCAGCTGACCTGTATTTTGGAATAAGCAGAATACTCTGAATTGGCACTGATGTTACAATAAAATATCCGTCTGCTTCTTCCCAGGGGAATATATTGGAATGAGTCTCCTCCAATTAATCTCTCTCCATGGAATTTCACAGAATCATAAAACTTACTGTGAACAATCTCTGAGGCAATATTGTAAATCCGACAGAAAGAAATTAGGATTTCTGAGAAAAAAATTGAGCTGACTAATGCAGTTCTCCTTGAGGTGTGTAAGGGCAGTGTGTGTGCGTGTGTTTGTGTGTGTGAGAAATATGTGAATGCCATTATCTCTGTGGATTTTATGCGATCCTCAAAGTTTACAGATAAGCACATATACCATAGACATAACTGATTGATTAATTCTTCATTGTGTGTTTGCCCTTGGAATCTACCTATATATAGTAATAAAGCAGGAGCAAAAACACTGTTAGCCATGCCCATTGTCTCAGTAGATGAGGCACAGTCAAACTGGCATCCTGAGTGAGTCTGTGTGAGCAGGCTGTGAGGTGCACACCCTTTGTGTGTCATCTGTGCCCTCCCAGCAAGAGCTTACATAAGGGTGTGGAGTCCTCAGTCACTGATTTTTCCCATCTTCCCTCGGTGCCAAAAATGGGAACAGGTGGATGTTTGTTTTCCCTGCATATAGTAATCACACATAATTCTAAACAGCTGTCCACCCCCAACCATCCTCTGCTCTGAAGCTCTCTGACTCTTAACTTTCTTCCTATCAGATATCAAAACAAAACCAAGCAAGATACCCGAAGCAAAACCCCTCAGCTTTTCCTTTCTTTGTGGCCTGTTATAATTTTTTCCATTAATCTGTCAATTTGTCCTCTTTTATTTCCTTCTGCCTCTGTCATCTGTGTGTTTACGTACATACAAATTCAATAGTGTGCTTCAAAGGCAAGCTCTGGTTGAAGCAATTGTAAAGGTTTACGATAAGAGTGTATCTCAGTGCTCTTGGATTCATCATGTTCTGATACAGACAGCATATTGATATAAGCAGATCATTTTCTCACAGTGGAAATGCCACAGGGGTAGACAGCCACCTGTTATCAATTCCATCTTCCATTCCAGTTGACATGCCTGTGTGATTTTTAAAAATCAGTGTGGTGCCTAACACTTCCCAAGTGAAGTCTGACTCACTGATAAGGTCACTTGCACCTCAGCAGCTTCTGGACATTGGGTATGAGTGCCTCCTCAGAGCTCCCCATCAGTGGGGGCATGTTGAGAATAAACAGCCAAAGCTGAAAGGGACGGCAGCACAAAGGAAAACAGCAGTGATGTTCCTGACAAGGATATTAATCATGAGGATCAATGTCAGGAAAAACTGGAAAAAGTCAAAAGAGATCAGGCATAAAGGAACAGTTTGATAGATTTATCTTCTCCTTTAGAAAAAAGAACAGGGAATTAAAAAAAAAAGAGAAGGCATTTTATGGTAACTGGACTTTTCATCAGAGCTGAATTTGAAAAAAATATATACCCAACAAGAATATACAAGTTTTACTTAAATTTTAAAAATGTGCTTAATTTTCTTCTGGAGTCCCCTGTGAAATGACCATTTTTGCCTATCATATGTTTATAGTTTAACTCCAGGGGGGCAGCTCAGCCCCACAGAAAAGCTGCTTAATGCTTGCTCTTCAGTGGGGTGAGGAGGGAAACAGAAGACTAAAGTGAGAAAATTCATGAGTGGCGTTAGACACAGATTAATAGGTAAAGCAAAAGCTGTGCATGCAAGCAAAGAAAAATCAGCAATTCATTCACTACCTCTCTGTTTCTTCTCCTTCACCCAGCTTTTATTGCTGAGCATGATCCTGTATGGGCTGGGATATCCTGCTGGGCAGCTGGGGTCAGCTCTCCTGGCTCTGTGCCCTCCCAGCTTCTCGGGCACTCCCAGAACACTCATGGGTGGTGTGAAAAGTGGAAAAGGCCTTGACCCTGTGTGAGCACTGCTAGGCAGAACCTAAAACATCCATGTTATCAAATCATAAACACAACACTAAAGCAGCTACTGTGAAGAAATTAACTTTATCACCTAAAAACTAATAAAAAATATTTTTTTCCTTTTCTGATTCTGATTTTTTTCCACAGAGCATTACATACAATTTCTACAACCTGAGGAGTATCTGTAGATCTCAAAGATGGCAATGACAGGACACTTTGAAAAGTGATATTTTTATTTCATTTTTTCCTTATTTGAAAATTATTCATCTTGCCCCATTGAAAAACGATAAATATGTCTTGCTTAACACAGTGGAGTAAGGAAATATAGAACAAAAACCTGAAGCATAAACATTTCCTTCAAAATTAAGCATACATACTTCACATCTGATCACTCAAATCCTGAATGTCCTTCAGTTACACAGAATTCTTAAGCACCTGAGTATGTAGAGTATCTAAAGGACTCCCCTCTATACCATTTTTTTGTTCATCCTCAACTTAAAAAAAAAAAAATCTTAGGAAAATGTACAAAATTTTTTACACAGATACAAAATTATAAATTGAATATTTTCAGCTACAGTTTTGAAAATATTCCTTCTGTATCTCAGCAGTCTGACAGTACAGTGTTTCATGTATTTGCACATCTTTGCAAATCTTTACTTGTTATTTCACATTATCCACTCATAAAACAGAAACGCATAAATGTTTAGATGAAAAGACAACAACTCAAACAAGAGATTGATGTAATTATCACAAATTATTCTCAGCATTATAAAGGGAATAATGATGAGAAAAAGAAGAAAAAGCAAAGAAAAGACCTAATAAACTGCACTCTATTTTTTGATCATTTGTATACAGTAAAAAAAAAAGCAAAACATACATCAGATATCACATATTTGTTTATTTGGTAAAGATAAAATAAGATTAGTATTTTTGAAAATATTTTAACTTACAGAGATGAAAACTTTATTTAAGTGCTTCCACTGTTTTTCTAACATAAGTTGGTGGCATATTTTGATCTTCAGTTTGAAATAAAATAATGGTCGAAGAAGGTACATAATCTAAGCATTATTGAATTACAATTAAATCAAAAAGTAAACAGTCAAGCTTTTTTTCCTACAAATCTCACAGCAACAAATACAGGCAAAGGGTAGGTTTAAGTTAGAACCATATAAAGCAGTCCTTAGTACTTGTGTTCAGCTTACTTTTTCCATTTGACCATTTCATCTTTTTAAAAAAATTTAATTAAATTTTTAATCTGCTGTAAGCATGTTAATTGTTATTATCTCATGAGGGTTGAATGACTTTGGATATAGAAGCATCTATCTGCAGGATGAGTAAACAGCAGCTAATAAGTAATCATTATCGTGTTTGGATTTCATTTAAAGTTTTTTTGTTTGTTTTCTTTCTGTCTCTACAGGGTAAAGAAGGAACACCTGCCTCGGAAGAAGCATTCAGAGAAAATTTCTCTCAACTGCTTCTCTAAAAATTCTCTACTTCATTCTGAAAACATTGTTATGAGGCATTGTTATGCTAATAACGATGCTAAGATGTTTCAGAGCTGTAAACTGGGAGGGGATCACACCTAGAATTTTGCTTTACTTCTGAGTCTTCTTTCTCTTAACAGAAAATATCTTCATTCTGTATTAAAAAAAAATCACTAAAATTAGAATACCAAATTTTGCATCTGTACTGAGTGTGTCTGAGATGGGCCTAATTTTCCCACAGCTGCCCTCAGAGTGCTGTGCTTTGCGTTGGTGGCTAGAAAGGTATTGGCAACCCAGCAGAGCTCAGGCTACTGCTGAGCAGGGCTCACACAGCACCAAGAATGACTCTCCAGCATTCCCCCTCGTCAGCAATCTGAGGGTGGGAAAGATCCTAGGAGAGGACACAGCCAGGGCAACTGGCCCAATCTGACCAGAGATATTCCATAGCACGTGGTGTCTGCTCAGATGTAAGTGCTGAGAAAAGAGGAATAGAGGGGTGCATATCTGCTGTAATGACATTTGCCTTCTGCACAGCTGAAGTCCTGTTTCTCAGGAAGTGGCTGGGAATCACCTGCTGATGGGAGGTACAGAATTTTTCTTTCCTTCCATGCATGACCTGTCTTTTGCTCTTAAAACTGTCTTTATCATCATCTATGAGGGCTGGGCTTTTTTCTCTTATTTTCTCCCCCCCATTTTTCTGCTCAATGATAGAACAGCTTGGTGGAGACCTGATACCCAGCCAACATCAGCCCACCACACCATCAAACCGCTTTACTGTTTTTGACAAACTCTTACCTCCCATGATTATAAAAATGTAGGGTTCAATTTCAAAGGATGTGTTTTATCACAAGAAGAGATTATTTTATGATAACATTATTATTATTATTATTTTTATATTACTGAATTTGAATTTGTATGATCATGGTGCTGCTCTGATTAATCTTCCTATTGATTGACATTTTCTACACAGTATCCAACATATTTTCTATTTTGGTCATCTATCTTACTTTAAAAAAATGTCCTAAATTTGGGTATTTTTATTGTTAGTGTATTAATGTAACTTGTCTCAGTTCAGTTATCAACTTTTGTGTGTGATATTAATGATAGCTTACTTCTTTTTATTAACAAGCAAATAAAAAATCCCAAAGCAAAAAACACAAAACCAACAAAGAAAAGACACAATGAAAATGTGTCCAAGTCCAGTATTACCATGCATTCCTATTCCCAACTCACTCTTAGTCATGTCTGGAAAGTTGTTTAAGATGCTGTACAGACATCACCTCATTGACTAAGGATAATAAAATTTCAAGCTTCAGCAAACCAAGGGGAAACTCAAACAAGAGGTGGTAGTGCTACCTGGGAATGTCCTTTTCTTAAACATTAAGCCTATGATTTTCCAGAATTAAATGTATGTGTGATCTTGGCTTACAACTGTAAAATTCCTAGTTTATTTTTTTTATAGCTTCCTTAAAATCTTAGAATATTTCCTCCCTAACAGACTCACACATAATTCCCTCTAATAGTGATTCCTGGCTTGATATTGATATGAGTCAATATTAGACTTGGTCATTGTTTGCAATGATTTTGTTGCAAATATATCTGAAAGCAAACTGAGAAGGCTGTGTTCCCTCCAGCAATTTCTTAGCAACCTTTTATACGAAATATGCTGCAGATGAGTAAGGAACCAACTGACTACATGTGGAGAATATGGAAACTACAAACAACAAGGAGATCTGCAAAGCAGTTCCAAACCAGAATCTGACCACTGGGATTATCAGGTATATAAAAATGAAGATGTTCTGGTCTGTCATAACAACAGACACAGACAGACCTTTATGACAAAGGTGTATGGAATAGAATAGCACGATTATCAGGATATTCTACAGAACATCTATATCAATATTATATTATTTATATTCTAAAGAATCACCAAGTGACAGATTACACTTAAAGTGCAATAGCTTAAAAATATGGAAGAACCCCAACAGGACTCTGTTTGTACAGTTTCTCAGTAAATGGCTAGTCTAATTATATATAGGATAGTATGAGCTAATATACTTTTATCACACTTAGCAATGAAAATTCAGCATTCAAATGTTAACTGCATCTAACACTGCATTTAGATTGTCCTTTAAAATCCATTTTCTACAGCATTGATTTTACAACTAATAATTATTTTTTCTCCCTTGCTACCAGCTCACCTTAATTAGAGGCAATAGAAATAAAAGTGAAAATTAAATGCAAATGTTGAAGTAGTGCTTTTCTGCCAACACTCATGCTAAGAAGGCAAATTTACTAGCTGTTACCTTGATAAATAATTATTTGTGCATAATCAAACAATATCTTAAGATGCTGCAAGGGGCAGCAAATATTCTCAATTAGCTTCTCAAGCATTTCCTTTCAATGTCTGAAAAATATAAATCAATCTCAGGCCTGTTTTACAAGGTGGGAAAATAAACAGCCTGGCAGCAGATTCTCCTGTCTGAACAGAGATTTTATAGAGATGGTCTCAGAAACTAGAGAAAGATACCATGCCTGTACCCTGTCCTCAGCATTAAAGTGTTCCATAATCCATTGGCCAATAGAGGTACTTCAATGACAGGTTTGTACTGCAGTGACTCCCTGTGGCCTAGGTCACAGCAAAGCAACATCACTGAACAGTCAGTAGAATTTAACTAAAACCTATTGTTTGATTTTGACTACAACAGAGTTAAATTTCTTTGTGGTAGTTTATATGGGGCTATGGTTTTGGTTTGTGACAAAACCATTGTTGGGAACACAGAGATGTTTTAGTTATTGCTGAGCAATGCTCATACAGAGTAAAATATGGAGAGAAATAACAAAAAATAAATGCACATACACATTTTCAGTGTGAAGTTTTAGGTCCTTACACAGAAAAATGTCACCAAGGAGCAATATAAAACATGACTTGGTTTTAACTTTGCAATTTTTTTGTTCTTTTAGAATGCACACCCATCTCCTGCTGTATTTAGGATGCAAAATGCAGAAAGGAATACGTACAAGGTAGAATGCTGCCAATAATATCCTGTGTTAAACTCTCACCCTTTACGGCGTTATTACATATGCTTTGGTTGCTTGAAATCTGTGAGCACCAAAGCAGGAAGGAAAGAACAAGGTTTACTTTTGCTATATAAAGTGCTAATAACATGCTGCCAAATGTTTAACAATTTTAAGGACATGACAGTGTTACATGCCAGTGTTTTAAAGATCCATCACAAAAAGCTCTGTGATAGACAGAAACTGAAGTGTTTTTGTTTTGTGTTAAAGGTGTTGACCTAGTGAAAGGCATTTTAATTGCCTTTCTTGTGGACGAGGAGTTTGTAACATGCTTGCAGCACCAGTAGACAAGTTCCCTATTGAATTTATTTTGTGATTATTGCTGGAGCAAACAGAAGCCTTTTTTTCTGTTCTTCCTAGCAGAAAATTAAACAATGTCACAATTTTGAATGGGTATGAACTAATATTTCCCCAGTGGCTTTTAGAATGTAATCATTTATGAAAAAAAAATAAATTTGCTAATATTTTTAATAAAATTAACTGAAATACTGGAACTGGATTCTACATGTCAATAAATACACTTCTAGTGAGAAAAGTATTAATTCAAAAATAAGTTTGTTTCCTACCTATATGCCCATTCATTGTAATGACAGAAAACAGTGAGTTATTTATATGTTTTTTATGATTTGCTTATATATAACTATCAGGCATTTTATTGCAGTTTTTGCACCATGCCATTATTGCTTTGTTAATTTCTTGCAGGTGTCACAGAAACATTGATGAATGAACTATTAGTCCCATTTGGAGGCTGGATCTCCCGTTATATAGAGATAACAATTTTTTTAAAATAGAAAATTGATGAAATATTTCAATTGTATTTTCAATTCCGTTTTCTGAGTCAAATGCTAAAATCATCATACCTACTTCAGACACTTGCATTTTCTCACTTAGCTGAATTTTTAACTGTCAATGCCTTCTTAATGGACTCGTGGTTTCTAGTATTAAAGCACCAGTACAGCTTTCCATCCACCAGTTTATAGTTTTGACCTATAATGAACAATTAGACCGACCAAGAAGGTAATGGTTTAAATGGAACTGAACATGCCAGACAAAGAATCAGACAAGGAAAAGACACAAGATCAAACTGGTGAACGTTAGAAAGACAAGCCTGAGTACTGGAGAATAATAGGAAGTGTATTGAAAACAAATCTGATCAGAAGTGACAGGCTGAGACTTTGTTGTGGAAAGTAGGAAATTTGGAAGAAGAAACTGAAAGACAGAAGCAGTCTTGTAGGATGGCAAAAGAATCCAACAAACCAATCAACCAAACAAAACCCCAAAATCATCATAAAAGGATTCATAATAAAATTGTGGTTGAGAGGTCATAAAATTAATATCTATTTAATCCTTTTTTAAACCTGACACAAGTGGAAGAGACACTAGAAGACAGATTCTGATATCCTAATTTTAGCATGCTAATTTCACACACATTGTAGGGATTTCCTGCTTTTGCTGNATATATCAGATTTCAGTTTGATGTAGTCTACTATATTGTAACTTCCTAATATACTGTTTATCATCAAAATTTAACTTTTGTTTTAGGTTAGAAATACTGCAGTACAAGTTCTTAAAGAATAAACTGCTGTTATTCAAATACATTGAAGCATTGCTACTGCTCTTTCTTATTTGTGGAAGACTTGTGTGTCATCAAGAATTTAAATTTATGAGGACATCTCTTATACACAAACCAATTCCTTTAAGTTCCTTAGCCACTGATCATGGAATCATAGAATGATTTGGGTTAGATGGGATCTTAAAGATCATCTAATTCCAACCATTCTGCCATGGGCAGAGACATCTTCCACTAGGTCAGGTTGCTCAAAATCCCATCCAATCTGGCCTTGAAAACTTCCAGGGATCTCCGTGCATTACTTTGTAAATTCTCTTTACAAAAAGTGGAATTTTTCTTCCCTGTGTCTTCTGAGTAGATGGTGTAAAAAAATTAGGGCATGTCAAGATAATTTGAGTTGTCCTTCTGAGACGTAGACTTGGTCTATTTTGTATGGAGAGTTGCTTATACTTTTGTGTTTCTTCAGCTAAAATTTTGGGACACCAAAATATGTGCAGAATCTATGACTAGAAGAATGGTTGTAAAGAAATTGTTGACATTTTCTTCTTTGTTTTGAAGAAAATATCTCTCTTACTTGGATTTTTTTACCTAGAAATAGATTCTTCAAACGACTTACATGGAAGAAAGGGAATTGTATTTTACATTTGATATGTAAACTAAAAGAACAGATTGGCAAACATTTTCTGCAAAATAATTTGAGCACTTTTAACTGCATGAAGAAATTTGGAGGCAAGGGAATCCCCCTAGAGAAAAAAAAAAGGGTTTAATATTTACAAGAAAAGTTCGACAAAACATGGAGAGTGTTCGGAGGGATCCACATTCTTATTGTGCTTGTTTGAATGAGAACAAAAGGAAGAGATGGAAAGAGAGGGAGGAAAAGATGGAGGGAGAAAGACAGAGGTGGTAACTCTTGAAAATCACAGTTTGTTTCATTCAGCAAAGGCAAAAGAACACCAGGGTTGTTATGCAGTATCCAAACGGTCACAAAGTGCATGTCCAGCAGAGGGAGATTTATTCGACCTACAGAATTAGCCATTAAACATCTCTCTTTTTTAAAAAAAAGAATGTTTGTGGGTTTGCATATGTTAGGACGCCCTTGAATTCAGTCATCTGTGAAAGCTATTGAAGATCCATCCAGCTGTGAAAGCCAAAAAGGCAAATTTCGATTCCAATGTATAATTC
>VYXF01009498.1:293306-330918 GCA_013397295.1 Polioptila caerulea
TACTTAAAGGTAAATAAATGTATCTTTTAGCTTGTAACTCCACTCAGAATAGTGATTTTAAATTAGTTGTTCTGAAGTACTTTCTTTATATGACATCTTAATAAGCTGGAAAAATGTGGTTTTCATGCAAGTGACTCACAAGGCTTTCTTTGAAATAGAAGGGAAAAAAGCTTTGAGTTGTGTAATAGCATCAAGGGACACCTTTCCTTGCTCCAGCAATCAATTTACTCCAGATTAACAGCAACAATTTAGCAAAATATAAGAAACTTGGCTTCTTGATAGAACCATGTAAAAATCCTCTTCTTAGGACAACAACCACTCTTCTTCACCTAGAAAATGCTCCCCACGTGAGCCACTTGTGCTCTCCACAGTAAAGTCCCCCTTTATGCCAATTGAAGCATTTTTGTCTGTCACCTCCTCAGCTACTTCCTTTACACCATTCTCTAGTTAGATTTTCCAACAATAGCACCATATGGAAAAAAAAGCTTTTCTTTTATAAGAGTTTTCTAGAATTTTTTCTTCTTTTTTTAGTCTATGTACATAGCAAATTTAAATACACAATGACCCATTAAAAATCACAGTTAAACAGCTTAAGGCAGTATTTCAGCCTTAAGCTTTTTTATGACCTGCCGCTCTAAAAAGTTGAAGAGTAAGCATGAAAAGAGTTTGAAGGTTAAAGAATGACAATGCTTAGCAGTCTGCTGTGAAAAATACTTTAATATTTGAGGCAGTATTTGTTTCTGCTGTGAAGGCCTGTGTGAGGACCTCTGTACCCATTGAGCCCTGTGGTAAAATTACATGAAGCAGATGAAGGCACCATTTAGAAAAACTTGGGTTGGGACAAAGAAAAGATCATGGCATGTGTGGCTGCACAGGGTCCAGTGGTGCATTGCTGTTACTGATTAAACTGGTAAATAATGAGCTCAAAGTGTTTTGAGCAGCTGTTGGTGTCAGAGATCAGATTCATCCTCAGCAGAAAGAAGGAAGGTAACAGAGTTTAAAGTGCTCTGGAACAGACCAGAGTCCCAAAGGATTGCACCCCAAATATTCTTGAGCTGCAATCTAGTTCGTGCTGGTTTGTTTTGGTTTTGGTTAGACTTGATTTCAAAAACATGTTAATTATTCATAGGCACTCACAGTTTGTATAAATACTGTTGAGATAATGCTGTTGAGATAATGCTGTTTTTATTAATCTACTTGCTTCAGTTTAATCTCTGTTATTTGTCCTGTGGTTTTGGCCCTGAAAATAGTAATTAAACCCAAATTCAAGAGCAGATTTGCAGGATATGAAAACAGACCTCTGACCTCAGGTTGTTTATTGGGGAACCAATCTGTTAAATACAATGGGGGCATTTGCCCAAGGGTCATCAACACAATTAACATGACAGACTGCTGAGCTGTCATGGATAGAAGCATGGTAAAGATAAAATGCCATTCTGAACAATATTTCTGCTGTTCTTTGGATCATTTACAATCTTTCTGTTGTTTTATCATGCACTTGCATGTGGGTCACTTTTATAAAAAGAAGCATCACTTAGGTACCTGACAGTGCCTTTTGAATTTATCAGTCATATGTTACAACCTCTTCTCTGGTGCTCTAATTGGAAATACTTTTTTAAGCTGAGTGGAGGGAAAAGTAGAAATTAGGTGTGAACATTCTTTCTATGAAAACACTCCAAGCTTTCACACATGCTGCTGAAACCTTAGTTATCCCTGCCTAATCTGGACTTCTCTGAAACACAGCAGAAGGAAGGAGTTGAAAAGTTATGATAGTGGAATTCATATTTCTAATTTTAGCTGTTTTAAGATTAATTTAGGAAAAAAAATTAGGAAAAATGGAGACACTCAAAGTTAGCAGTTATTTAGGTGTTTATTTTCCATAGTAAGCATCTTGTAATGATGCTCTGTCAAAAATTGCTGGTATTTTTAAAGGCCTAAAATATTTACTCTGTGATCTAGAATTGTAAGTTGATATCTAGTTTTTAATTGATTAAAGGAAAAAAACCCACAATTACTATTTGTTGGAGCTAGAATTATTATTCAGCTTTTTTGAGGATCTGTAATCTCTTTCACTATTGTATTCAACAATTTTCTGTTATTGAATAATTTGCTGTTATTTTCCAAAATAGTCTAAGGAAACTTAAAATATTAAAATTGGAATAATCTACTGTTGTGAAATATTTGATGAATGCAGACATATTGTATAGAATTGCTGGCTATTGTTTTAGTTTTATTTTTACATTATAATAATTTTGAAAATCAGTTTCTGGTAGCAATGCAATTGTGAATTAAGTTTTTATTTTCATGGTTATTATTCTGTAACTAAAAGTCACTTTTTCTTTCTGAACATGTCTGGCATAGGAAAGAATTCCTTATTTTCAGAACATAGCCTGTCTGACAACATGCATTAGAGTGAAAAGAGTTTTCTACTTTATTCAAGTGCTTGTTAAATTTGTTACAAGAGAGACTTTTTGCTACATTGGGGTAGTAGCATTGTGGCATGATGTGCATGTTGATAAAAAGAATTAATAGGATATATACATTGACTGTTTTAAGAAACTGACACTAAGTTCTGACAAAAGCACTTTTCTGCTGTTTTAACTGCATTACAGAGGCTTTTGCCATATAAGAACAAGAAGAAGCAAGTATATTTGTTTTGGTGATTAGCTTTTTCCAAGATCTGATTTTCAGTAAAAATACTAGCTTTAAACTGAAACAACCTCTGGGAGTGTCAAAGATTTTTTTAGCTTCAATGGTTTGTGTGCCTTTACAGCAAGAAAAGGACTGAAAACTCATCTACTATTGAGAAATAAGTAGTCACCCGAAAAAATCCTGATACGGATCAACACTGAACAGTACCCCAGGTATTTTGTATTTTTGCATTTTCAGTCTGAAAAACCCAGAACAGAATGGGACAGAATGAATGGAATAAAAAAGAGTGGGACTGAATGTCATCACATCATAAAAGAGGGACCACAAGTGAATTGTTGAGCTAACTACCACATTTATTGCATGATGTTCAATGGCTTGTACTGCTCAGAAGGTCTTTTTTACTGTATGGCTTTCTCAGATTGCAAAAGGCATGGATTTTCAGAATCTCTAAGGCCATATATACCCACAGTTATCAGTACTTTTACCTTGATTTAAAGATCTGATTTGAGGAAACTAAAAGGTTCCTATGTTATTCCAAACCTCAAACCAGTCATTAATAGGTTACTGCATTTCTTTTCGACCCTTTGCCCATTTTAGAAATTCTTGCAATAAGAAATTATTTTTAATGATCAGAACACATTTTAATACTAAATAAAATGAATTTCATATTTGTAAATCTTTATTAATTCAAACTGAAAATAAGAAAAATGCTTTGTATTCCTCAAATCACAATATATATATCCAAGAAAAAACTATTTTCAGTGATTTTTTTTTTCCAGTCTAGCAATTGATCAAATTTTGAAAACTTCCCTGGAAATTGTCAATTGAGATAATTTGTCTTAATGTTGCCTTTCTAAAGGACTTTTTGTATAAAATATTATTGAGTGACATTCATAATATATCATGGTTATCTCATCTGGACTTTATTTTTTGAGTCAAGCTTGATTGTACAGACATTATTCCTGAATTTAGAAACCTAGGTGGTTTAAGAACTACTTTTTGTGAGAAGAGGGCATAAAACTGAGCTATCAGAGAGTACATGGAAGAATAGAGGAAAAAATAGAGAAATTTTTATTTATTTGTTTACTCATTTGTTCCTATTTTCTTGCAGTTCTGTATCAAACCATGCAAAAGAGGAAAAAAGCCTTAAAGTGAAAAGTTCACTTGTATTTTCTCATTTTTCTTCAACCATCTTGATTAACCTACTTTCTTAGCTTAATCAAGATTGTCATGGCAAAGAATTACAGGTGGGGAGGAGAATTGGAGAAGAAAATGTCACTCATGGCTTAAGAATGGTTAATGATCTTTTAAAAATAAAATATCAAGGTAATTTTTCTAACAGTAATGATAAGAACAACCAAAAAAAACCTTAACAAAACAACGAAATAACAAGTGTTATAATACAAATTGTAATGAAAAGTTGGTGATGGTGAATAAACACAGAGAAACAACTGCTCCCCACTTGCCGAGCAATCCCCAGTCCATCTCTGACCNATCTTTTAAAAATAAAATATCAAGGTAATTTTTCTAACAGTAATGATAAGAACAACCAAAAAAAACCTTAACAAAACAAAAAAATAATAAGTGTAATAATACAAATTGTAATGAAAAGTTGGTGATGGTGAATAAACACAGAGAAACAAGTGCTCCCCACTTGCCGAGCAATCCCCAGTCCATCTCTGACCACCCCCAGACAATGCTGCCAGTGTGTATGGTGAGCATGATGTTCTGTGGTGTGGAATGTCCCTCTGACCAGCTCAGGGCCCCTGTCCTGGCTGTGCTGTGTCCTGGTTTCTTGTGCACCTGCACGGGCAGAGAACGGGAAACTGAGAAGTCCTTGATTAAGAGCAAGCACTGCTCAGCAAGAACTAAAGTATCAATGTGCTATTGACATTATTCTTGTATTAAGTTCAAAACACAGCACTGTACCAGCTACTAAAAAGAAAGTAGGACAAAGTTATTTGGGACTCATTTTATTTTAAGGACTATTGACTAATTCTGTAGGGTTTTAATAAATGTCAGGCGGTTGTAGATAAACAGATTCTAGCTTAATGAAATATAGATATGGGCAAAGGCATTTTTGGTGTGTGACTCATTATTGGTGGAAGCTAAAGGCACAGCACATTTTGTTACATGCCATGTGTCTACGAAGGTATAACATGTTAAATAATAAATCCAGTTTACAATCTGTCTGTCACTTCCCTGAGAGGTGCATCAGTCTTTACAAAATGCTGACTTCTACTAATGTGATAGTACTATACATACTGTATCTGAGCTACAGCTTCCCAAATTCTTATCTGTCAGAAATATCATATAGATATGGCAAATTATTTTTTTTTTGTTTTCTATTATATATATATATATATATATGTGTGTGTGTGTGTGTGTGTGTGTGTGTGTTTGGAAAACAAATAGTCAAACAGAGGTATATGTATAATTTCTTGTCAGTAACTATGAAACTACACATTCTAAAATTAAATAACAAGACTGCCAAGATGAAACATATGGTAGACAGAAATTATATAAGTAGAAACTATCTTTATACATAGATGTGGGTTAAAAACAGTTTATAGTTTTTAGCAAGATAGATATAGAATTATTTGTATGGTCAGATTCCATTTATTAATTCACCAAATACAAAACTTTGTGGTGCATAAGGGACTGTGAGCTGGTCTTGTAGCAAAGATCACAACTGAGCCAATGGTTTGTAGTCTGTTTTTTATGAACTCTCTCGAGCAAAAAATTGAAATACAGAAATTTCAAGTCTCCCTTTACATTTGCCTCCTAATTTCTTCCAAAGGAAAAAGATTATTTCAGCAAGCTCTTCATCACAGATTCAAATTTATTTAAAAGGCCTCATTCAAATCTGTACTTGGAGGCATTAACTTCATTCACCTTCACTGGCCTGGCATTTGTAAGAAAGGCAATGTCTGGTGCTGCTCTTGTAGTTCATATGACTTTGCTTTATTTGCTGGAGCTCAGATTGGAGTAACATGAAGAATCAAGACACAATAAAAAGCATAAGAGTTCTTCAGGAAATGCAGCCAACTCAAATTCATAAAGGTCATGCTCATTTATTATTTAGCTTATCACTAGGAAACTCTTATGAGAAAAGCTTCTTAGAACTTGTAAACATTACACTACCTTTATTAGTCTGATCCTAAGGGACAAATGCAGTGCAACTGATGTGGAAGAAATACGTACATAACTAGAAATACAGGTGTTAATAATATTCTGCACTGATATGGGGGTGGATGGAACAGTTAAAAATACATTACTGACTTCACTGGCCATGAATAAATGTCTACAAGTTTATTCCATGGAAACACTAAAATAAATCATTGGGGCATAAGAACAGAATTATTTCCTGGGGGAAGAGGTAGTTAAGTCTGCAGAAAGCTTATTAAAAATGTGGATGCTTTAATAAACCAGAGAGAGAGAGAGAGAGAGAGAGAGAGAGAGAGAGAAATAGGAAGAAAATGCTGACAGAGCCTTAAAGACTAGAAATATTAAAAAAGAATTTCGTGAAAAAAAAGTATGTTTCTTGGACAAACTGTAACTGTCCATTACATTGATGAAAATATGGAATAATCATAAAGAAATTCATATTAAGAGAGAAAAGTATTGCATTATAATAGAGTAAAAGGACAGATTAGTCATTCTTTTAGTCATTTATCCTGTAGAAATCAAATTAATCTCAAAAAGGAAAGTACATAGTGTAACTGGATACAATATATTTGACTGGGATACACAGATCTCAAAGAAGAATGAGAAGGTTGAAAAAGCGATGATGGGATACAAATTATCAGTCCAATGATAGTTGTATGGATTTTCTGAAATTAGTTTTGAAACAGTCACAAAGTCTGTGCTGCTGTTAAAAAGCTGCTCAGGATGCATCTGCTGTTCTCAGGTAAGTCTGCATTTCTAAAATTATTCAGACACTTTTCAGGACTGAGATATTTGAACATCAGAATGGTGGAAATCCATTTTTTGGGGGGGAGATATTCTAAGATTTAGTGAATATCAGTAATAATTTATTGTAAATCACAAACAGTTAGGTCTCCTAGCCTTTTCACAATGATTTGCTGGGACATCCCTCCACAGAATTATGTGTTGACAACTGAGTCTGCACTACTCAATGGAATTTTGTATTCTTGATACTATGAAGTTATTGTTTGAGGTAAATGTTGTGCAATATGACCCAGCCTTCCATAAGGATTGAAAGGAAATCACAGGAAATCACGTGTCCTTTCCCTTTTCACTGATTAAAGAAGGAATTTACAATGGGAATTTGCATTGTTTTAAGAGAAATCTATGAGGGTTGCTTGAGCAAGCAGCTCCAGTATTGCACAGGGATATGTTTCAAAGGGAGCTTTCCAACTGAAAATTTGCTGGATTCTAACAAATCAGAAAGAAAAGCCACAGGAAAATCCCTTTGGAGCTGTTTTAGTGTTTGTAAATTGATTTTTAGACAGATAAATACCTTGACGAACCAAGACAAGAAATCTATGTAAGACTTATAAAATATGAAATATCTAATCTGGTGTTTTGTTTGAGTTTTTTTTTTTTGGATGGGAGTGGATGTAGACATTTTACAAATTTTTTTATTATTTTAATTATTTTATTTTCTAATTTAAGCTTTCAATAGTGGCTTTCCTTGTCTAAAAGAAGTTCCTATAAAGACTTGTAGCCCCTGAAGCCCTAATTCTGTGAAAAGTTGTGGCAGAAACTCAACAAATAATATTTTTTCTTTTTCACTCACATTGTGATATTTTTTTTCTAATGATTGCACATGGTTTCTGTCCTCAGGAAACATTATTTCCAAGTTTGAAGATAATAGGACATGATGCCTTAAATATGAGAGAACATTTTAGCTTTTGGGAATATCTCCACTACTGTTTAGGACTGATTGTCCTAAATTCATCCTGGTCTATAAACTTTTTAAAAAGAAAAATCTATATTTTATGTACCTTCAAAACTTTGTTATCTAACATGGCAAGTCAATTAATAATTTTTCATGTTCTCTAAGTGGGTTATTGATTAAGACATGAAGACTTTTTCTCTACACATGGAGTAAGCAGCTCTGGGAAGTTTATATAATATCAAACTATGCATATTTGGACACAGGTATTCAAGGCTTTTTGTAAAAAAACTGTGTCCAATAAGACACAAGTAATTGTTACAGCCTGAACATCCAAAGTCAGCCAGTCCATGATCCTGTTCTCTCTTCCAGCAGCATTTTCCACTGTGTTCTTCAGCCAGCTGTTTGAATTTTTAATGGCTTATTTCCCCATTAATGAAAAAGAAGGGAGTTACTTGTAAACATAAGTGGGAATATATATCTTTAAGTGCTAATCAGACCAAAGGTATTACTGTTCCACCATCAGCTGATTGAACTCTCAATACTGAGTAGTAATGTCAGTGGTGCTATTCAGAGTATTTTAGAATAACATACTGCAATAATATCTCTTAGACAAGTATTAGTCATATGCAGGCATTATTATTGAATTTTGCTTTTTCTTGATAACGTTCTTAAAAATGAATCAACTTCTTTTGAAGACTGCTGTGTCTTTCTTGTGTTGAACAAAATAGATTATCCATTGTTAAAAGAAGCATCCATATCAGATTCTGAGGAAGTTCCTTTTGGAAAATACATGTAGGCTAGATAAGACCATTAAAATAAGGAAACCAAAAGTTAAAGTACAGCTTACACACACTGAAATTATCAAGCTTCTTATGTATGTTTTTCTTGCATGATTATTTGTTTTAATCTAGTCCAAATAATTGATGATCAAACCTACCATGTTTAGGGCTTAGGATATTGGGCTGGCTTGTTTCTGGCAAATTGGAATAGATAGTTATTCAGAAAATAAAAACTGATCTTTGTAGTTGAAAATCAGAACTTATCTCTTGTACTTGGCACTGGTGAGGACACACCTCAAATCCTGTTTGGGTCCCTCACTACAAGAAAAGCACTGAGGCACTGGAGCATGTCCAGAGGAGAACAATGGAGCTGGAGAAGAGCAGAAGCCCTAAGAGGAGCAGCTGATGGAGTAGGGGTTGTTTAACCAAGAGAAAAGGAGGATGAGAAGAAGCCTTATCATTCTCTGCAATTACCTGAAAGGAGGGTGTGTCCAGGTGGGAGTCGGTCTGTTCTCCCAGGTAACAAACGACATGGAAGGTTTAGATTGGATCTCATGAATAACTTCTTCACTGAAAGGATGGCCAGACAGTGAAATAGGCTGTCCAGGGAAGTGGCAGATTCACCATTCCTGGAAGTATTCAAAAGATGTATGGATGTGAAACTTGGGAATTTGGTTTAGCAGTGAACAGAGTGGTGCTGGATTAACAGTTGTACTACATTATCTTAAAGATTCTTTCCAACCTCAATGGTTCTATGATTCTTTGAATAAGTGGAGCCTTAAAAAACAGGTAAAGTCTTCACTAAAATTATTTAGTGAAGCTCGCTAAAATATAATTTTCAGATATTTGTGTCTTTTTTTTTTTTTTCCACTGTTTTAAGTAACATAGAAGACACATTAGTCTTTCTGACACCCTATTTCAATATTACAGTTCTCACTTCTTAGTGTCAGTCAGAGTGAAAGGCAGGCAGGGTGAATTTTGTTTTTCTACTGTTCATACTGAACTATTCCTCATTAATATTTATACATAGTATTTGTTTCCATAAACATATTCTCTATATCAATGTTCATTATCAAATTTACAAGTGAAAATAGTACTATCACTTCAGACACAGACAGATTTATGTTCATTTTTGCACTCATTAACATACTGGTTATTATGACAATTGCACACATATGAAAGAACAGAAGGCCAGAAGGAATCTTTTCTTTATTCACAGAGGTATTTTTGTTGTTACTCATGGAGTAGGTAAGGAATTGAATTGATTAGAAGACAAATAAAATAATTTTTAGAAATTTATGTAATTTAGAGGATAAAATATTTTTATTTTGTACATTTGTACTGAACTCCTGTGTGAGTGATAGTTACACAGGAGTGTAACTATTCACTTATATGAATAGCCTTGCAACAGTTTTTGAAAATCTCTTTGAAACTCAAAACCTGTATGAAACTTTGTGTGGTACATTTCAGATCTAAAATTCTACCTTTCTTGCATGACTAGAAAACTGTAAATCAAAGGTGAGAGGAACTGGCATCCTCATTTTATATTTGTGCTATAAAGGTATTCTTTCTGGTATAAAGAACCAGAAAGAACTATCTGATATTAGAATTGTAAGAAAATTGTCAATGATGCCACAAGATGAAATAGAGAAGGCTACATAAAAATGCATCACTGTTTTAGCTCAGAAAGCCTCGTGTCCTAATTTTCACTAATTTGTTTAATTACAAATTTCAGAAAAAAGTATTAAAGTTGTGCACAAATAATTGCTCCCTCTTCAAAACTGCAATTTGTAGGAACCCTTTGTCAAAGCAAAATCGATTTTCACAGGAGCAAAGGTACTTCTCAATGAAGGTCAAACTTCAGCTTTCTTGCTATAATTGTTTTGGCATAGAGCTGTTTAAAAACAAATAGAAAGAAAGCAAAGTCAAACAACATGCAATTTCAGGATTTCTTCTTTTATAACTGAGAAATAACTGTAGACAAGAAATATAGAAGTTGAGTTCATTCTCAGTAAACTTTAACTCCAGTATAAAATATTGGGTTATGACTCTTAGCCTATCACTGGAGGTCTCCAAATACATCTTGAAAAAACATGAAAAGCTTATATTTAAGTGAGCAATTCTTGGTGGATTTTACTTATTTTCTGGAACATGCTAAATAACTTTTCAAAAGGCAGTGGTCTTCCAAAAAACTTACAGATGTAGGTAATATAGCTGCAGTTTTAGTCAAAAATTAATCAACTTCTCCCATGTTAGTTCCAGATATGAAGTACCTTTTTTGTACACACAATTTTACTTTTTTCAGCACGGACAGAAATTTATATGATACGCTAAAGAGTTATTAAACAAAAAACCAGTTTCTAATGGACAAGGGTGCACTGGGAGATGAACAGAGAGACAACAGCCCTGCTAAGAATGACTTGGGAGAGCTGGTGGATGAGAGGCTGGATATGAGACAGCCCCTTGAATCCTGGTAGTGTTCAAAGTCAGACTGGACAAAGCTTTGAGGAACCTGACCTAGGGAAAACGTTCCTTGACTGTGACAGGAGAAGTTGGACTAAACACTCTTTTAAGGTCCCTCCTAGCACAAACCCTTATATGATTCCATGAAATCATGCTTGTCAACATTCTTTCCAAGCTCTTTGAATTCTCTGTCTGGGTTTGTGTCTGTTGATTTTGGACAAATTGTGATGGAACTAAAACATTTACCACCAGATAGTGATTGTTCAGCATGCTTCTATAAATATTCTCTTAAATCATTTAGCAAATCATCTTCATCTAAACCTGGATTTCTTGTTTTTGACAGGTATGTGGTGATAATTATACAGATATTATGTAATTTACTTATCTTAGTAGACCAATATACAAACAATTCCTGAACCTGCATTCACTATTATTTAAGAGCATCATTTCTGAATAGATATCAGTAGATCAGTAAATCTTTACACATCTCTGAATACGGGCAAATATTATAAAAAGATGGCTGAATTCTTCACTGAAAAGATTCAAGATAAATGTGTAGATATTATGAAACCATTCCACTTGTCTGAATCTTTGTGATTTTAAATATTAATAGGACCTTTAGTTAAGTAAATGTGAACATAAAATATCAAACTAAAATGCAAATGGCATAGATCTTTCAAGTATTTATAATATATGCTATCCAGACATCAGAGAAGCAAAGAGCAGTCTGGGTTTCAAAGTCATATGGAAGCGAAACAGAATAATCAGAAAATTATGTAATGTGACACAAGCCTTGAATAGTAAAGATAAGCATTACATGTTTCTCAAACAAAGGAGCCATTTTAAAAAGATAGAAAATCAATACTATATGTGTCAAAAATATCACTGTAGAAAAACAGTATCAAATATCCCATGTTCTTTCCATTAGAGTGCAGCTACTTGCTCTGCAGTCTCTTGAACAACAGGAATAAAATATATAAATTTATTTTAAAATTCACATATTCTTTAAAATCAGATTATTTTATGGTGGTATCCACAAAAATGTGCAAAAATTCCACTTCTCAAAGTGTCATGAAGCATTTTTGCTGATGCAGACAGAGCTTTTATTGCAGCTATGTATCAGTCATTGTCCTGAGCTTTTCTGCTGTCGCCTATAAACAAAATATGTGAAGATTTTCATGAGAAAGTAAATGACAACAACAAACTTTCCTCTGAGATTTTATGAAGTCACTGGGGCTGTTTCATTTTATGGCACATCCTGAGAAGAGTGAGAAAAAAGAAGATGCAATTTCTTCTTTCTGAAAGGTCATCAACTGCTGTTTCAGTTCCACAGGTCATTGCAAGAAGGGAATATGCTCATGATCTTATCTCATTTTTTTATCTGAAGCACCAAATGGAAACAGTCATTTGGGATCTGACCCCAGCAGAGGTCTGATTGCCTGAACTGCTTTCTAAGTGGACATGGGGGCACTGATGTCTCCACAAGATGAGGTCAATGTAAACATCTGTTCTGGGACCAGCCCTTCCCCGTCAGCTGCAGTATATAAAGAACATCCATCCATCTTTGGGACCCCATTCCTCACATTTTCCTAGTTTTGAATAAAATTTAGTCTTCTTTTTTGTTTGTTTTTTAACTCAGCAGAAGTCCACGGTTTGAAGTGTAGCTCACTTTTGCTGCTAAACCTGAAGCTTTCTAACATATCCTTTCTTATCCCCTCTGTGGAAAGATTTTTCCTGCAGAGGTTCAAAAATTCACATTATTTTTTGTAGTGTATTTGCATGTTTACGTACGTAACATAACATTTCATTCAAAATCATTGTTGCTGGGATAGGAGCTTAGCACAATGCCCAGTGTTCTAAGGGTCCTCTATAAGGCTATTCAAGTGTCTTAAATGGCTTTTTTTTGGGGGGGCGGGGGGAGGGGAAGGGGATGAAGAGTTCAATGGGACATGAAAATCCACAGTTAAAGAATAGGTGACAAGTTCAATTTCATCCTCTTTTATTTTCATGCCTTTTTTAAAAAATATTTTTCATTTTTTGATTCTGCTTTTTCTCATGGTTGTACCATATCTTGACCACAGGAGAAATTTGGTCTTAAAATTTGGTCTTAAGCATTGTGATGTGCTGTAGGTATACTAAAACTCCTCTGAATCTGAGACACAGAAAATTCACTTCAGGAGTGTTAATTAATACTTTCAGGTGGGGGTCATAGATTGAAGTTTAGTGTGATTCCTAGGGAAAGATCATCTCCTTTCCCTTTTTTGGGGTATATAACAGAAGTGGAGTAATAATCACTGTGTTATAATGGAACTAAATGTGTAAAGTCTTGAATAGGGACATAACTTGCATTTTGAATTACCCAGTGTAGATCAAATGTAAGCAGCCAAATAATATCTCTGGTAACTACTTAATTAGCCTTTCAATCANTCAGCAGAAGTCCACGGTTTGAAGTGTAGCTCACTTTTGCTGCTAAACCTGAAGCTTTCTAACATATCCTTTCTTATCCCCTCTGTGGAAAGATTTTTCCTGCAGAGGTTCAAAAATTCACATTATTTTTTGTAGTGTATTTGCATGTTTACGTACGTAACATAACATTTCATTCAAAATCATTGTTGCTGGGATAGGAGCTTAGCACAATGCCCAGTGTTCTAAGGGTCCTCTATAAGGCTATTCAAGTGTCTTAAATGGCTTTTTTTTGGGGGGGCGGGGGGAGGGGGAGGGGATGAAGAGTTCAATGGGACATGAAAATCCACAGTTAAAGAATAGGTGACAAGTTCAATTTCATCCTCTTTTATTTTCATGCCTTTTTTAAAAAATATTTTTCATTTTTTGATTCTGCTTTTTCTCATGGTTGTACCATATCTTGACCACAGGAGAAATTTGGTCTTAAAATTTGGTCTTAAGCATTGTGATATGCTGAAGGTGTACTAAAACTCCTCTGAATCTGAGACACAGAAAATTCACTTCAGGAGTGTTAATTAATACTTTCAGGTGGGGGTCATAGATTGAAGTTTAGTGTGATTCCTAGGGAAAGATCATCTCCTTTCCCTTTTTTGGGGTATATAACAGAAGTGGAGTAATAATCACTGTGTTATAATGGAACTAAATGTGTAAAGTCTTGAATAGGGACATAACTTGCATTTTGAATTACCCAGTGTAGATCAAATGTAAGCAGCCAAATAATATCTCTGGTAACTACTTAATTAGCCTTTCAATCATATTTTCTTGCTTTCTTTTCTTTTCAGTCTTCCAGTAGAAGTGATTGCAAGAATAAAAAGTAGCCAATAATCTGTGTTCCACTCTAAAACAAAATAAATTTGTAACCATCAACTTGTTAATTGAAAATTTTTATCTCTTTTCTGAATATTTTATTTTTCACTAAGTCATAATTTAAAAGTTTGGTGGCAGATATCAGAAATTTTGAGTACAAACATGGAAAAAATCATCAGAAAATACAGTAAACCACATATTGATGCTGACCTTGTAATATCTCTTTATTTTCTACAGTGGATGAATGTTTTGGACAAAGGAAGAATATCTCCTGAGGAAAAACTTACAGTAATTATTTATGAATTTCTCTAAATCTAACTCTTCTCTACCATATGAAAAATATTGCACAATGCTCTTGGAGCTGGGTTTTGGGGGAGACTTTTTGTTTGGGTTTTTTTGTTTGGTTGTTTGGGGTTTTTGTTTGTCTGTTTGGTTTTGTTTGGTTTGGGAGGTAAGACATAACGTGGAAGAAAAGCAGCATTTGTGAGGTGTCCTTGCACATTGTTACATGTGATAACCCAGCAAAGTGTCTAATTGTAAAGCAAATTGTGTCTTCCTATTTAATCAATTCATCAAAATTTTTTTTTCTTTGCTTGTTATTACTCCGTTCTTAGCTAAAATTCTGTTTTATTAAAACTCATTTCTCAATTCCTCTTAAAATTGCTACCATTGTCTCCCAAAAAGGAAATAGGTTTTAAATTACTGATTTTTCTATTAATGTGAAACCTGTGAAATAAAATCTGTCTCCTTCATCAAGGATTTATTTTTATTTACCCCATTAAACTTTCTCCTTGATCTAAGTCATCAAATAAGTATCATAAAGGCAGTCTTCCCAAATTTCTGGTATCACTAACTCCTACTACACTTCTATATGACATAGATTTTCTGACAATGAGAGGAAAAACACCACCAAAACATTATTTCAGAGACTTGTTCTTGAACATGATGATAAAAAGATGATAGTTCATTACTGTTCTTATTTTTGCATTCATTTATTTAGCAAGCAGTATACTATCTGGTCTTAGGCTTGTAATCAGCTGTTACATACACACACACAAAAATGGTGACATTTCAAATGAAAACATGACCACTTACTTATATCTTTCATTTTAGACAGGATAATGTGAGAAAAAATGGTTAAGGAATACATTAGATAATTAAAAAATACACCCTATACAATGGTCTTTTAATGTCTTTGAGATTATCTTACTTCCTTTAAACTCGAGAGTATGCTAAAACTGTAATAACTACACTTAATAAAAGATAGGGTCTCCTGGAGATTGAGAGGCATGAAAAATGTCTGACAAACTAAGTTCCTACAGCTCTATCATTTATGAGCAAATACAAAACAGGTACACCATGAAATATCCTATGTTTTCCAAAGGGCTGTATCTCATTTAGGAATAAACAATTTTTAATTACCCTGTGGCACAAACAGGACAATAAAGGAATGAGGCACAGTCAAGATGGGTTTTTACAAAAGGTGGGTCCTGCTCAACCAACCTGATCTCCTTCTTTGCCAAAGTGACCCTCTTAGTGGATGAGGGAAGGCAGTGGATGTTGTCTGCGTGGACTTCAGTAAAGCTTTTGACATCATTTCTTGCAGCATTCTCCTGGAGAAACAGACTGTTCTCAGCTTGAATAGGTGCACTGTTAGCTGGGCCTAGAGAGTGGTGGGGAAAGAGGTTAAATCCAGTTGGCTGGTCAGAGATGATGTTTATTTATGTCTTTATTTTGCTGCTTAGACCAATTTATTTGCTGGAAGCAGTGGAATATAGATCTTCAAGACTGCTTGCATTATATATGAGAGTTTCCTTTTACGGTTCAACTTCCCATATGTTTCTCTCATCTTAGTTTTAAGGTTCTTTCCTTGTCTTTTTTTCCACTGTTTAAAATACATAATACAAATACAAAACACATTGGTAAATGCATTAAAATATGAAAACAGTGCATTATAATAAGCAAGACTAGAAAACTTTAGTTATAGCTACGTTACTTAATCATTAATTACTAATAAATCAACAGACCTTGTGAAAAGCCAGTACTCATCTACGCACATCTCAGCCAAACACTCTTCACTGGCTCCTTTGCTTGCTAATTTTCTGTACAGACTCTGTTGCCCCATGTCTGCTGGGGAGTTCCATTTGTTGTCTTTTAACTTCCATCTTGAACTGGGATCCCAAGGGATGGGAGCAGATGGCTAACAATGTAGAGCAATCAAAATTTATTAGCCTGGAGGATGTGTAATTCAAACAGAAGTATTCTGCCACAGTGAGCTAGGAGATGAAAATCCCAACAGGCCTTACTCCCAGAGGCACTTACATGTAAGGGTTGGGATTCTTTAAGGGATATGAAGTCAGTAGGAAAATTTATCTGAAAGTGGGTTTGTGGTGGGAACTTTAGGAAACATAAATTTGCAAAGTCCTCTTTCACATGCAATTGACATAAGTGCACTTAGCACTACCAGTGTGGCATCAAGTTTTATGAAAACTGTGATAAAACCCTAATAGGATGTTATGTCCAGTTCCTGTAAGCTTCTCTTTTCCCTCTGAGTTTGCACAGCAGCTCCTTACCCATCCATGGAGGCTTTCTAGCATTTTTGCCCAATTTCCTCCTTGTCAGTACACATTACTCCTGAAGTTGGAGGGGATGATCCTTGTGATTCAACCAGTCCTCTGTCTTCCAGGCTCTATCTCTGGGACTCTACCAAGTAGGTCCTTGAAGAGCCCAAAGTCTGCTCTCCTGAATTCCAGGGCAATGAGCTCCTTGTGGGCCATCCTCACTGCCCTGAGGAACTCCAGCCCCACCATCTCACAGTCACTGCAGCCACTGCTGCCTTGGAGCAGAACGTTCCCCCAGCTCTTCCTTGCTGGTGAGCACAAGGTCCAGTCCTGCTCCTCTTGTTGGCTCCTCAGTCGCTTGTAAGAAAGGTGTTGACACATTCAAGGAGCCTTCCCAATTGCTTGTGCCAGACATGGTCATGTGCATCAGCCCAGCCAGCGTGGATTTGTGAAAGGCTTTACCAATTTGATCTCTTTCTATGACAGGGTGACAGTAACAATGGATAGGGCAAGACAAAACAGCTCAAGTTGGGCCAGGAGAGATTTAGATTGAATCTAAGAAAAAATTTCTTCTCTGAAAGGATGGCCAGGTATTAGAACAGGCTGCCCAGGGAAGTGGTGGAATCTTCATCCTTGGAAATGTCCAAAAAACCTGTAATTGTGATGCTTAGAGACATAGTTTAGTGGTGGACCCATCAATGCTAGGTTAATGGTTGAACTTGGTGATCTTAGAGGTATTTTCCAACTTTAATGACTCTGTGTTCTAAGTTGTGAAAGATGGTAGCAACTGTTTCTTGATAGTAGGTGTTGTCCTATATTCCACACTTTCTTCTTCTGATGTTAAGTGTTTTAGCATGGCTACAGTGAAAATAAAAGGTAAAAAAATTATTCTGGAGATAAAGCTCCAGAACATCAGCTACTGTTTAAAGGAACCATGGCAGTACTTTCACAATGTTAATGACTGGAAACCAAAAAAGGGTTCTTTTCAGCTAGCTGTTTCACCAAATCTGAAAATCATATCAAATTGAACTTCAGAGAGCACCATTGCCATACAGGACTGGCACACCGGAGAATTAAACAGATAATGTCAGTAAATTAAATTTCTCTACAGTTATATTTAAAGTGTATTTGGACAGGACAAAGTGATGTCCAAAGCAGCTCACTGAACTTTCACAGATCCCATATAGGGAGGATCTCACAGGGTACTGTATGGCCCAACACATTGAGTCGAACCAAATCCACCTCATGAAGGAATAAGTTCATTTCCACTAAATATGGACAATGCTTTTTGACTGACATAATGTAATGCTAGCTACTGGTATCAAGGCAACAGAGACCTTATTGAGGTTCTTTTTCAGTTGGCTAAAGGAAACACTGCACACTGGTCACAGGGTGCATCCTTGGAATAGTGCAGGAAGACGACAGAAATTTCCTCATAATGCCTTTCCCAATTGTTTTGACTGCACATATGTGAAAATATTTTTGCAACTGTTAAACAAAGATTGTTAAAGTATTCTGACTTTACTGGGACAAGCACTGAAGTGGGTTTAACCCAAATATAATCTCATCATACCCATGTTTCAGAGGAATTCTACATTTTAAAAATAATTGGTGAAAAGTTTTACAGTTACAACCTTGTAGAAGGGTCATTCATCAAACCAGGCAGTCTGCATAGGTAACCAATCTCCAAGCCAAATTCCTAGAATATTATAATGTCATCTTTTCAAGTGAGTTTACTAGTGAAGTGGTCGTTCTTCAAATTAAAACAGTCCGGCTGAATCTAGGTTTAGTAAAACGGGTTTCCAATAAGATAACAGGAAAGAAGCAGCACAGATAGCACAACGTTGATAGATCTGGTATTATATTTGCTTAGATTTCCCTGACTGTTAGCAGATTTCAAACACTGAAAGTTGCTGAAATGTTAGACAACCTGGTGAAGTGAGCAGAGCTGCTGTTCAGCTCATACTTTCCTGATATCTTCCAATTGGTGGTGACATGTGTTCCTCACCAGAATTAATTCTGTTTATTTATAACTGAGTGCCCTGGCTGACTGGCAAAGATGGGAAGCTAAATAAAACAGTGTGTAGTCTTTCAAAATCTGGTAAAATTATTGAAAGAAGCCACTTTTGGTTGCAAGATATGACATCTCAGTCTAATCCAAGTTAAATGTTATTATGTTATTTCACTAAAGGGTTACTTTCTTCCTGACCCCATTGTGTTTCATTGCATTACCTTAAATTCATCCATATTAGAATGCAAAATTCTAAATAGTGGCATAAGTCAAAACCTGCAGAAATTTCTGAAGGAATCACAGAGATAATTGTCATTTTTCATTGAATCATGATAAAAAATGAAGGAGAAATGTTAGCAGTGATTTCAATACGCTTAGAAATTACTGTTCAGTGAAACATACTATCATTTATTGAGGAACAATATTTTACAGTTTAGAAGTCTCCAATTCTTGTATATAAGTATGCTAACAAATTAGACATATTTAATATTTTTGTTGAGGAGTAATTTCCTTCTTTGTTTACTCTTAATTTGTACAGGCATTCCATAGGGAATATGATCAAATTAATATCCATTAATTCTACTTAATAACTGAAAAAGCTTCCTTGAAGATGGGGAAAAGATTCTCCTTCCATAGTTCATAACCCTGTCTGCACATCATTAGTCTTTCATGCTAATTCCTGAGCATCAAAATATTATATCAAAATATATATATTATCAAAATACTAGATAGGGGACAATATATTACTGAAAGACTGTAGCAGTTGCAATACTACATTATTACTGCTGTTAGTTACAGATAATGAAATATTAATGTGTAAATATTTAATTTTGTTTAAAATATAAAATTATTGTTATTTAAATTTATAATTTTAGAAAAATCATATTTATATTTACAAAGAAATTTTTATTTCTTTTTCATTTAAGATTTTTTTTCATGTAGCAGGAAGTCTTTTTGCTTGGTGCTATATACAAAAACTTAAAAAATGTCCCATTTTATGGGAAATCTGAAAGTATTGAACAATCTTCTAGTTCATTGGCAAATTAGGAAAAATTAAGTCCCTAAATAACAGAAAATCAACTTTTAGAGATATAGGAGGAATGAAGGAAAGGAGAAAATCTTAAGCAAGAGAGAACAAGAAGGGAAACAATAAATTGGGACACAAGTTAATTAATAGAGACTCATTCAGAATACTGATTTTAATGAGAGAGAATGGGAGAGGAATCCTCGATATAGATTTAGGGCCAAAATCTGCAGGCTTTGTACCTGAAAAAACAAGAAATAGAAAAGGCATGAAGTAGCCAAGAAAAAAGAAGGCATGTAACTGGTAAAGGTAACGTAAAGGGACAATGATCAACCAGGGAGCCTGTGGGTCACACTGCCAAACCAAAGGTTATCCTGAGAATGGGAGCCAAACAGGAAGTATGGCAATGACACTTCTGACTAATTCCTTAACAATGACAATGAGAAATAAAGCAAACTATTAAAATGTTCTAAAAAGAAGAATGTAAGTCTCACCAGCACTATAATTCTGGAAATGTGAGGACAAGTAGAGAAGATTTAAACAATTCTGTAATAGTAACTGCAAGAAATGAATGAAAGTGGAGGAGAAGGTAGTCAGAAGTAAGCTTCAGCTCTGATAATATCTGACTCTGAAGTCCTTGATGTTTTTTAAACAATGTTCAGTTGAGTCAGGCAGGGAAAGCTCGCCACTAAATTCTCTGTACAGAAATGTGAAGTGCAGCACCCAATGTAAAAAATGGGGATAAGTTAAAAAAACACATATTACAGAAAGGAAAAGAACCAGAAAGTCTTAAGACTGGTCTTCAAGGTTTGGACCCAAGAGATTTTAAGAAATTGTGGATGAGATAATGAAAAATTTAATTCTGAAAATGATCAAGAAATTGAAATGTAACATTTAACAAAGAATAGAATTTGACAAGCAAAAGTGTAAGTATTGAAGTCTGTTAAGGATAGGCCATGATTAGATTGTCTTGCCAGAGTGAAGAGTCCAAAATTTGTTAGAAGGAGATACCTTTAATGCAAAGACTTTTCAGAATCTGTTCTGCAGTACACAAACAGAATAAAATGTACTTTACAGGTCAAGACTAAATAACAAAAGTGGAGAAAAAATACAGTCTTTGGAAAAAAACATGCAAGAATACGCTGAACTACAGCTCTCTGTAGACACCAGTACAAACAGATTACAGTATCACCACCAGCTCTGAAGATTCTTTTCAAAACTCACTGAATCTCATCACAGTTGGCTAGAATCTGATATTCCATCTGAAAAAAAAACCCCAAACAAACCAGCCTCTATTTCTGTGTCTAGTTCATAAAGGTATATGGGTATTCTCACCTAAGCTTGAACAATTATTAACCTATTGAACTCTGTGTTTTGTGGGCTTCCCCTACCCATGGCTGATCAAGACCATCAGTTCAAACAATGGACATAAAAAATGCAGCATCAAGTCTCATTGTGGATCCACAGGTAGTTGTAACTTTCATCTCCAGTATCAACTCTTAGAATATCCTGTTTATTCTTTTCTTTATATATTTTCTTAATTTATATATTTATATATTTCTATTGCTATAGACAATAATAACAACCAAAATGGTTACATATCTCCTGTCCATTGCAACCAAATTGTTATAAAATAAACCCCATATATATTAAACCACTGTTCATTCAACGTAATTTCACTCTAGTCCTCCCCAAGGCAACTATTAACAAGAACCTGAGTTATCCTCACCTTTAGGGGTAGGTTGAAGAAGAATGAATTTAACAGCTAATCAAAGAGGTGATTATCCTGCTCTGTTCAATGTTTGTGCAGCCTCACCTTGAGTATTGTGCAGTTCTGGGACCCATGATTTAAGAAAGATGTGAGGGTCCTTGAATGCATCATACCTGCCACAGCAGTTATAGCTGTACAGTTTAGCAGAAACCCAGTTGAAAATTTGCTAAAACAATTGAGTCATCCCGTGATATCCAGGCTATCTTTTTGTTAGAAAAATGGTGTCAAAATAACATAGAGAGGAATATATGCAATGAACTCTATTTGCAGAAGTCAATATTTTAATTTTCTCTGTAGTCAAGGGAAGGGAAAAAAGTTATAGGACATGATTCATCTTATTCTCAAGTAGATATCTAAATAGGTCAGATGAATCATTCTCTAAAGGGCCTTTTCTCTCTGATAGCTATAAAGAGAACCCAAAGTGACTAATTCTAGATGTAGACGACTAAACTATAGATGTCTAAAGTTAGCTGCAGTGAATCCCACACAGAGTGGTTTGTACCCTCCTAGTGCAGGAAAAAGGCTGGGGAGTAAGTTCACTTTCATAGCTGCCACAGTTGTAATATACTGTCACAGACAAATTTGATTTGTCCTAAACTGACATTTCTCCAACAGAAAGCTGAAATAAGAACTCTTTGAGTAGCAAAAAAAGTAAATCTGCTTTGTAGTTTGCAAATACATAAGATATGACTGGAGATTCCCAGGAAGTGTTTTAGTTTACCAAAAATTATGCTGTGATAACATTATTGCTTGCAGTGAAGTTTACCTAAATCTGAAACTAATAAAGTGCAAAAAATGGCCACTAAAATGTCACATGGATGAAGCAAGTGCCTCACAAAGTGACCCAGTGACTTACAAAGTGACTCTCAGGGATGGGAATGTTCAGTTTATATGGGAAAAAAACAGAATATAGTGGAGGTTTAGAAGCTCGTGCTGGACGGTTCATTCATCAACTCTCACAACGCTTGGACTGAAGGCACCTACTGAAACTGGCAAAAATTCAGGTTGGGACATGGAAAAGATAGCATTTGTTTTCATGGCATGTAATGAATCTCTGTTATTTGGTGCTGTGGCTGTTATGTAGGCTGTGGCAAAGGCAAACCACTAGTTGCAAAAGGGATTAGATAAACTCATTGAAAGAGCAATAAACAGACAATAAAAGGACTAGGCATGGATCTACTATTTAGAACCCCTAAAACTACTCTAGGTGCTGGAGAATGCAATGGGAAATGGAATGCAGACACAATCAGAAACAGAAACAGGCAGGATGTGCCCTTCCCACCTTTTTTCTCCTTCTGCCATTGCCAGAAGCATTGAGAATACAGGGCTCTGATGATCCAGCTTGGTGGGGCTCTTCTAAACTTCTTACAGATATAAATCTTTACTCATATAAACTGCTCTGATCATGTCACTCCTTAAAAGCATATACTTAGAAAGGTTGAACAACATTTCCTCTAAGTCGGAGAAAGAAGCATTACTCAATGTATAGACCAATCCATTCCTGAGTAGCTCTAAGATGGGCAGCAGGAGCAGCTTGAGATGACTGAGCCTCAGGACACAAAGCACCAGAACAGATTAACTTAGTTCTGCTTCTGATTAAATTTCCAAGGAGACTCTCAGCACCTCAAAGAATCATGTTAATCACTTTAGTAACAATCTTGGGTAAAGCATTCCGCAATTTTCTGTGGTGCAAGTGCTGTGAATTAAATTTCGTGATGCCCTCTGGAATGGAGAATGTGAGGAATCTGAACTGGCAAAGACTTGGCCATCAAACCTACAGGACTCTTCTGTGTGTTTGGAAGGGGCTTGCGCTCCACAGCTGGCAAATGAGACCTTACACCCTCATTGAAACTCTTCTCTACTGAACTGCACAGCTCTTAGTGCCTGTTCATCAGCACAACCCTTATCAGTAAAGAGCTTGGCAGCCTGAGTGGTATATTAAATGTGTTTTCTATTTAAGACAAGTGCTGGCTGGTCTCCTCATGTTTATATAGAGGCTGAGATAGCTCCTTCCTGTGTTAGAATGGCACAATTAGCGCCCAGCACAGCGTTGACATCACTCATCACATATATTCTTCTGAGATACTCAGTGCCCTTCCAGAGAATTCTTCTAAATAAGCCTCAGTTATTTTCAAAGTTATCTGAAGGAACAAATTGCGAAAAGTATGACCTTAAATTTACACGTGTCCCTCCCAAGCATCACTAAAATGACAGCTGCAGTCAGACATAAAGAAAAACCTATTTCAAAGTTTTTAAAGAGTTGCTTTGAGGTGTTGGCTTTCTTTTTCATCTGTGTGTAAAAATGTTGCTCTATTAGATATCAAGTACATTTTTCATCTTTTTCAAGTTAAATTCTGAAATGCATTCCATGAAACTAAAAGGCCAATTAATTTTATGGTAGAATAAAAATAAGTTCTGAGAAAGGTTTTAGATATATGTCCTTTGAAGGTAACGTTTTGAAAGCAGAACTACCTGCTACTCTGATAAATGATGATTAAGATGTCCTGCTGTGAGCATGCATTCTTTGCTAGACTGGGTAAAAAGGGATGTTGTATCATGCTATTATGCACACCGAGTAACCCTTAAGACAAAAGCATCAGTCTGCAATCATTGAAGATCTTTGGTTTCTTCACTAAAAATGACGTCTTTTGTAGTGAACATTGATGTAAAAACCCTATGAAATTCAGCATGTTATCACATACATGTTTTAGATTAAGTCATTAGATTTTTTAATAAAAAGAGATAAGAGAGGATGCAGTAACAGTGGAAAAAGAAAAATACAAGAAGTGTTCACAAAGAAGTAGTGAATTCAAGTGGAAAATTCTGGTTTATTTCTATGTTGCTTTGCCCTTCAACTTGTCTGCTGGCTCTACATTAGCATTCAGAGAGCAGTATTGCCATTCCTGGTGATTCACTAAGGTATTATGAATATGCAAAATATCAGAAGATTTTTATGTCTACGGTTTGTCTTTCTCAGATGTTCAAAAGAATAATTGAAGAAAATCAGTTCCTGAAAACTTGCACATAGGTGAATTCCATTATGGAAGAAAAAAGGGATTAAATTATTCTTTTAACACACCAAAATGTTGATTTCTATCTGTTTTCTAAAGAAAATACCTCTTTTTTGTTTTTCCCACAATAAGAGCAAGTGATTTACAGGTTAGTATGTTACACTATTTTTGTTTCTCAGTTTATTATTAGGTAACACATTGAAGGGCTGTGTATTCAGTGAAGTATTTGAAAAGTTAGAGTTTCTCCCTCTTCTTTTTAGTAAGTTCTGACCTTTTGAACAAAATACAAATACAATTTTACAAGCAATTCTCAGCAAGTTCTATTTTATTCAAACAAACTCATCAAAATCAGATGAAAAAATTATAGCATCTGATCTGGGATCATTCTTCTTTCCCTTTTCTTTTAATAAATACTGGTTTTTGTTCTAAAAATAATTAAATAGCAAGCACTTATCAGTGTTTGAAGGGTGATAATTTTGCTTTCTGAGGGGTTTCTAAGTTTTCATTGTCTAGTTGGTGTAAAGGCTACACAAAACTTTGTAATATTACAAAGGGCTACACACTCTTTGTAACATTCTTGGAAAGTAACAGCAGCTCAGAACTAAAGTGTGCATGCAAGGGAGAACAACCACTCATTCACTGAAGCAGGAATGATTTACAATGGACAAGGTATGGAGTACTGCCTAAAGAACAACAAGGACACTAAGTTTCTTTTTCCTGCATCTCTTTTCTGCCTCTTTGAGGCTTTAGATTTTAACATTTGACCCTGTATTAATTCTCAGGTTAGGTTAAGTGTCTTACACTGATGCTCAGCTATGGGGAAATATCAGTCTCCCTGGTTTTTGCTCCCACCTAGCTGTGATTTCTAGATGCTTGTAAGGATATGAAAATTCTGGCCTTCTACCTGTGGCCAGGAGCACTACTGATTCCTTGAATCAGGGGTGGAATGAAACAGGAAACAGCTTGAAAGAGTGACCCACAAGTCTGACTTTTATGACTGTCGCAAAACTTTGATATTAAAATGGTCTGGGAGAATCTTAAATTTGGCTGTTCACCCTGGTTGCCTAAGGCAGAAGTAATATCCACCTTCCTCAGCCAGCTGAAGAAGAGTAACATGTGCAGCTCTCTAGTCAATGTGCATGCTGAGCTGCTGGCCTGGGACCCTTCACCAGGATAATGTCTGAAGTTCACTTTCAGCACTATGCTATCAGCCTGGAGTCTGAAACCTCTGTGACTTTCTTTTAAGCTCTTTGAGTTCTAGGTAATGAGGCCAGATCTCACACAGGCTTTGCAAACTTCTGCAGGTCTGTGTGAAGTCGTTGAGACAGTTTTGCATTTTCATATAAGCAATCTACCCGACTGCATTAAAACCTTCAAGAGACAGACAGACAGACAGACAGACACAGACAGAAAGAAAGAAAGAAAGAAAGAAAGAAAGAAAGAAAGAAAGAAAGAAAGAAAGAAAGAAAGAAAGAAAGAAAGAAAGAATGAAAGAAAGAAAGAAAAAGAAAGAAAGAAAGAATCTTTTCAACTTTTTTTTTAAAAAAACTTATGGAAATAGGAATAAAGTGGAGGAGTTTATAATAGCAGTTATAAAAGGAAGACAGACAGAGGAGAGTGTTACATCCCCCTGAATACAGATGAATCTAAAAATATCTTGATACCCATTAGTTTAGATGCACTAGAAGTAATGTCATTTCAGGTTCTCTGATGTTCTTCAGCAGGAGGAAAGCATAACTTTAAGGTGTGTGAAGGATGCTTAATTAGTGTTAAATACAGTAATTATTTGCAAAAACCCCCTACACAACAAACCAGTCATAATCGGATCCTACTACCCAGTATATCCATGACTTTTTATGTATTTCTACTGTTTTCATTTCTTTTCATTTTAAGCAGACCATTAAAAACAGAACTTTTAATCTGACAAATAAATATTGAAATTTAAATTCTAAGTGTGGGGCTATAATGCTTAGAAAGGAATACTGTGATATCACATTTTAAAGAATCTTGGTTTCTACCCAGCTTACTTGCAGAGATATGGACATGAGGAGAAGTCATTTAGCTTAAATATTGAAATAGAATCACAGAATTATAGAGTTTTACAATGACTTGAGTTGGAAGGGATCTTAAATATCATCTACTTCTAACCATGGGCTGGGGCATTTTTTACTAGACCAGCTTCCTCAAAGCTCCATTGAACATGGCCTTGAACATTTCCAGGGATGGTACATCCACAGTCTCTCTGAGTAACCTGTTTCAGTGCCTCACCACCCTCATAGCAAAGAATTTCTTCCTAATACTTAATTTAGAGCCCCTCTCTTTCAGTTTGAACCCATTCCCCCTTGTACTGCCACTCTTGTAAAGAGTTTTGACCCATTTCTCTTGTAGGCTCTCTTCAGGTACTGGAAGGCCACAATTAGGTCATTCATAAGCCTTCTCAAGGCTGAGCAACCTCAATTCTCTCAGCCTGTTCTCCAAGAAGATGTGATCCATCCCTCTGATGCCCTCCTCTGTCTGGCTCCAAGAGGAGCCAAGAGAAAGAGGTCCCTGTCCAAGAGGTCCCTGTCCCTCCTGTGCTGGGACCCCAGGGCTGGAGGCAGCGCTGCAGGTGGGGTCTCACCAGAGCAGAGCAGAGGGGCAGGATCCCCTCCCTCACCCTGCTCAGTGCTTTGGATACAGCTAAAGATGTTGTTGATTTTCTGGGCTGCAAATGTCCATTCCCAACTCATGTCCAGCCTCATTCACTGGCCTGACCCAGGTGCATCCCCTTATACTTCATCTTGTTAAACAACATGAGATTCCCATGGGCCAGTTCTCAAGCTTGTCCAGGCCCTCCAGATTGCATCCCATCATCCAGGTGTGTCAACTGCACCCTCAGTTTGGTGTCATTTGCAAACTTGCTAAGGGTGCACTCAATACCTGCATCTGTGTCATTAATGGGAATGGTAAACGGCACTGGTCCCAATACAGATCCCTGACAGACACCACTTGTCTCTGATGTCCACTGGGATGCTGAGCTGTTGACCGTGACCCTCTGGATGTGATTGTCCAACCACTTTATTATTCATCTAACTCATTTAGAGAGAAAGATGTTGTGGGGGGACCATACCTAAGACTTCAAAGAAGTCCAGATAAATGACATCTGTGGTCCTTCCCTCGCCCATTGTCAAGGAAAATGTCACTACAGAAGTCATACAGAGGCCCTTCTTTTTGCTTTATCTCTCCCCTCTCCTCAGAAAACCGAGTCTTAAAAGAGTGTTTGGTTATTATTGGTGGAATTCCTGCTCATATTAAAAGATAGAAAATATTTATGTAAAATTATATTTTTTAAAAACAAACACAACTAAGAATCCCAGCCACAAGCCTCCAAGGAAATCCACTTTCTTCAAGAGAAGACCAACTGGCTGACTGACTGACTGATGGGCATGCTACTATACTGAGTACTAAACTAGTCCCATTAGAAATCCCATGTGCTTTCTACTCCCACACTGAAACATGCTAATCTCACCAGGAAAAAAAGAAAACCATTTCTAGTGGCTAGAATTTCCTTGCCTTTCGTCCTGATATACAAGCACTGACGTTGATTGCATCAAGGTTGGACATCAACATTCCGATTGGACATCAAGACATCAGGTGCTGAAACAGCCCAATCCCACCTGGCTGCCAGGTAGGATTAAAGCTTAAAGATGAGCTTGTGGTCTCTCAGATTGTGGGAATTATTAGGTGCCTCAAAAAAGTGAAAGGTAAAAAGAGAAGTCACGAAAGTTACCCAGTAGGAAGCCTTCAGCTATTAATCCTATCTTTATACAAATTTCTGTCTCCTCTGTAGTGTAGACCTCCGCAATAACATTGCTAAAATGTTGTGCTGGAAACCAGAATAAGAAGCAGCAAGCAACAGTGACATCCACATCCACCTGCTTAGTAAGACCTAGCAGGTGGTAAATCTGAAACTCTTCCAAAATTAACTTATATAGAAAGTCTACTATAAAAAGTAGCATCTGCCTATGGTGTAATTTGTCCCAGAAAAGTCTGTCTTTGTCTCTCGAGAGTACACAGGAGCCTAGAGCTACTAACCTCTTAATTAAGACACTTTGGTCAGGGCACTAGAGTTAGGGGTGCAGAATAAAGTCTGTAGCCAAGTGTGCTGGAAGAATTTAGATGTCCCTTGCATGTAGCAGAGTTTTTGAATAATAATGGCAGATTTAGACAACTGAAATCTGATAAAGTCTTGTTTAAGGCAAGCTTCAAGTCTGCAGCATTATTAGGGAAAATTAAGATGTTTAAAATTTTATTTATACATGCTTCCATTTTTCTCTGACATAGAGCACTCACAACAGTTTCTCTGCATGACTAATGTAAAGGCTGAATTTTTATTCCTTTTACTATTTTTTTTTTTGTCTTTTCTAAATAATTCCCATGTACGAAATTTTTCATAGTATTTTTTGACATAAGGAAATTGTGTATGTAATTACTTTTACTGGACTGCATAACAATTGTAACCTGATTTTTAAAATTGAAAGAAATTCTTTTTGTCCAAAAAATGGCAAAAGCTGAAACAGAAGAAAAGGTGAAAACAGAGAAAGCAAGCAGTTAACTGACAACTAGTTTTCTGCTGATTTTTCTTTAAAAAAAAAATAAAAAATTGAAGTTCCTATACCAGGAACTTGTCTATGTAAGTTAACTGTAGACCTCTTCCCCTTCCAAAAGGGGAAAACAAAAAACCCCCAAAAACTAAGGCAATTACATTTAATGGGACACTAAAATCAATGAAAAAGAAGTCTTTTACTGATACAGAAATTGTATCCTTAGATATATTTGACAGTATCACAGCTGCATAAAAACATGCTGGGTCTGTGCTCCAGCTGTCCTGGAATTTGGAAGTTAATGCTGGCATGGTGCTAGCCATGGAAGATTTTCCTGGTGCTAGCCAGGAAAGTGGCTGGGTGGTGGGCTTTGAGAAACACAGGCAAAGGGCCCTGGTAAGACACTTTGTGAAAAACTTGCCGTAAATACCCAACGAACAGCAAGACTCTTGTGCTGCTCTCCTGTTTGCAGAACAGGTATTTTTGAGGCTCTGTGTTCTTAGCATCATTATCTTCACTGGCCTTATCCAAATCAATCTGTTTTCTCATTTGGTACTTACATATATACTTACCTTGCAAATACAAGATACTAATTCAAATACAGGAAGCTAAATAATCTTAAGAATATTTAAACGGGAACAAAAAGCTTATGCTGATCAAATCCAGTCCTTATGGGAAACTCAGAGGAACAGCTATGCAGCAAATGTGACAGATGTCAGCTCAAAAGACTACCATAAGTTATTATTACTAGTCTGTCATAATTTTACAGTGGCACTAAGACAAAAAGAAGGATCATCACTCTAGGAGCCAAAAGTGACACATGAGTATTTAGGGTGGGAAAATGCAACATGATCTGCACTTAATGGTAAGCAGCCACCTTCTTTCTGATTGTAGTAATATAATTAGTGTCTTCCCAATCAAAAATGTACAAGAAAGAGCCAAAAGGTTTCATATGCTTCTAAGAAGTCCATATTTTGTCCTGATTAAGTATATATGGGTAGCATTCTCGTCTTTTAATGTTTTGGTTGTAAAAATACCTTTTTGTTCTGTGACAGGTGATGAAACACTTAAACAAATCACTGGGGTTTGGTTATTTTGGGTGGTTTTTATCTGCTTTATTCTTTTCTTGAAATGTTTTAATGTGCCTTATAACATCTGCTCTTAGTGCTGAAGTAATATATTTTAGCTTTATTTTTCTTAAGAACAGACTTAAAAGAAATTATGCTGATTGATGTTCCTGATACTTCCTAAATCTATACAATCTTCACAGTGTTCAGTCCTGTGAGTAATGTAAACTGCTTCTTACATAGCATATGTCAATTAAATAATCTAGCCCTGTTAAATTTTGCCTACATTTTTTTTAATTTGAAGAATGTAAATGCATTAGCATTTTCACATTTATAAGCACATGATGCATAAATAGTGCTTTTCCATAAATACTTAGATTGCAAATTGACAAAAAAAGAAATATGAGAATCCTTTTCCTGTGACTATAATAGTCCTGAAATACTGCAACCTCAAAGACAGTACGTTTAAACAAGATAAAACGTATCTGTTGCTTGTATAACAGAGTGATTTTGTTCAGCATTTGTAGAGTTGTGCTCTGGGAGACAATCTGCACTGTCATAATTCAGTGATTAAATTCCTTGATTTTCCCTACTTAGGTAACAAAAAATGAGTATAGACACATCATATAGAAAGCAATGAAACAATGCCCTAATGACAATAAAATTCTTGCCCTAAGTATGGATCTGTAGAATTTGCTCTAAAGAAGACACTGTCAGCATATAGGAGCATCATGTCTTTATTAATTTTTATTTATTTTATCAGTTTGGGGGGTTTTTTGACTGGGAAGATCTCTTGCCCCTGTCAGTCTTTGTCATTTGTTGTGAGCTCTGCTGTTTTCAGGGAACCTGGTGCTTAGATGTTTAGAAAGATTAGATGAAATTTGTCCCTCAGACTGCATAATGCTCTTTGGAGTCAGGATCAAAGTCTTATTTGGGATTTTATACTTAAAGCAGACTGAGAAAGTATTACAGGTTCGACGTCTGAAGTTATTAATGCTCCCTGGTGCAGTAAGTGAGGGGCATGGCTGTGATATGGAGCCATTCCCACCAACCCGTGAAGGTTCTGCATGGAGGAGCAGAGCAGAGCTGTCTGAAGGCAGAATTTGGTAATCGACTGTAAAGTTATTTTACAAGAGACAGTGTAATTATTAAAACACAGACAGATCGTGCTTTGATATACTAAGCATACTGTCTGCACTTTCTCTGAGGCACTAGACAAGTAAATGAGAAATAAAAATAGATGCCTTGAGGGGGAAGGAAATAAGATTCAAACTCTGCAGCCTTCATTCACGGCTCCCCTCAACCTCCCTGCCCCATTTGTGCCTCAGACTCCACAGAAAGATAGCTCCATAGCCAGAAGAGAAGTGTATTTATCAAAACAGCACTGCCAGCCAAATCTTTGCATTTTAAGAAAGAAACACTGTAGTTTTCTATTATACACCTTTTGTTTTAAAGCGCTTTATTTAGCCTACACACATATGGATTACTTCAGTTGATTTAAGTTATCTTAAGTTTCTAATTTATTCTAAGGTTCCTGGCATTCCTGGTTTCTTGGAAGGTTTTTTTTTTCTTCATGCAGTGACTTAACACTGGTACCCAACAGGAATAGAAACAAACATTTCTGTTTCTCTCCAAGCTGCTGTTTCTTCCCCATGCTAGTTATATTGCTGGAAAGAGTAGCTGATGCTAGTGAATATCTTCTTAAACATCATTAATAAAGGCTGTGATCAATCCTTGTCCGTTGCAACTCGTGCCATGTAGCTTCATTATCTTAATACTTTTTTTCTTATTATTTTATAGTGCAGACTTTCCTTCACTTTTCAATCTCTACAATACTACTTGTGTGTGTATGAATCTCAATTAATTTTAAGCCCATGTTCAAAGGAATATTGTATGAAAAAATTCAAAAGTGAAGATATATTGCTTCAGCTGGAATAAAATATGATTGAGTTTAAACAGAACTGTGAAGGGTCTGGCCTTACCAAGACTTCAAAGAGAAAAGCATTGTTCCCTCTGACTAAGAACGTAAGAATTGGTCCCATAGTAATTACTAAGACATCCTAAACAAGGTTATCATATTCCAGAATTTATAATAAAGTTAAATTAGCATTAACCTTTTGGTTATTTGCATATGTACATAAGAAGGTTAATACTTTTTTCTATTTCAGATTGTTTTCAGACATTTTTATCCCATTTGTTTTCATTTGATATTTTTTTCCCCATTCACTTACAACCCGAAATAGAGTACTTTGTTTCTCTTTTTAATACTATATTTCCTTATATACACAGTAATTCTTACATCTAACAGGAATGAATTTCTGAATGTACTGTTCACATTTGCAAAAGCTGGCAGCTCTGCTTATCTTCAAATCAACATCTCATACACAGAAATTGGTGCGCTCATTCAGGCTTTTATCCATCATACACACTTCTTTGTTTCACCCCACAAAATATTCTCAAAGACTGTCAAAGGGGACCACCTCCTGTTTCTGTCTCAGCTTGTATCATGCCCAAACCTTTGAAGTCTTTAAACTTTTGCCTGCCATGAAAGCTCTTGCACTTCTGCTCTCCTAGATCCTTTCTGCCTGTCTACTGTGAGCTTTCACCTTGATTCTAGGAGACTGAAGAGCAATATATATACTCTAGCACAAGATCTGATGAGATTCTGTGGGTTTGCCCACCTTTAAATTTTTACCTGTTCCTGACCAGGAACTTTCCCTGGTTCTGTCAGATGTAGCTCTTGACATGTATTTTACTTGTTGTCTTTTGGTGTGATCTTGAAGAAGATAACAGCACTTTCTTGACCATTTACAAAGTTACTGTTTTAAACACTACCATTCCCTATGCTCCTGTTTATTGTCTAAATCATGTCTGGAAAAAGTTGAATAGTTTTTCTGTAAAAGAAGAAATAAATCCATAATCTTTCCTCTGATTGCAATGGTGTCTTTGAGATCCTACTCTTTCACCAACTTATTCTTTCAGGAGCTTGCAAATTCTCAGCCCAAAAATATCAGTGGCAGCACGAAGGTCATTAGTAACCTCTTTAAGCAGCATTCCTTACTTTTCCTCAGTAGGTACATCAGTATTACAATAAATTTATAATTTTTATGATAAATTGAGGAATAACTCTATTTCTATCAGCAGCTGGAATCAAATAGACCAAGCTGCACAAACTCTCTGTAGATTCCAAGTTTGAAAAATAGGTAAAAGCAAATGTTGTTTTTTATGTAAGCAGGAATTAATATTCCCTGTGGCTTACTATAGTGATGATCAGACAAAAAGAAGGAACAAATCAAATATAGCAGTCATGTAATCATGCTAATTTAAAGTAGGTAAAAGCAGGGATGGTGTGTAGGCTAGATAATGGCATAAGGACAAATCTTTCTGCTTCTGGGATTCATTTTGATGAGGCTCAGTTCATGACTCCAAGTCTGGAAGAACAGAGTAAGAAAAGAGAACAAATTATCATCATGTATCTGGACAGACACTACCAGATTAACAATTTACTTTTAAGTCTGTTTGTATCTGCTTGAAAAGTTAACAGGTAGATAATTAAACTCTGTGCTTGACCCAGAGGGAGAAGAGTAGACTTAAAATGTTACTGGCCACAGAAATTATTCCAGTGAGGATGCTCCAGTTTTATTTAAAGATATCTTTATAAATGTCAATTTACCTCCTCTAAGTACAAATATACAACCATCTTGATGATAAAACTGCGCCCCACTAGCAGCATGAACTTAAATATTCAAAACATTTAAACCTTTGTCAACATTTAAACCATGGCATACTGATCAATATATGCCATACTGCTCCTGAAGAATCCAGAATCTCTGCTTTTCCTATCAGCAGCAGAACAGACATACCATATATAAGAAATCCATTTCCTAGGTGAGGAATTACAATACAAAAATCCATTTTTGTAGGTGAGGTGGACACAAATTATTGCAAATGTGTTACTATGGATGTGCAACATTTCCTTTCTTGCAATTAACTTCTATTTTAGTGAGCAGCTATATATAGGCTTAAATAATAGTAGTATTAGTAGTAGGAGTAACAGTGGTTATAATGAAAATAAAAATAACTAGTATCAACAATAATAATAGAGGTCCCATTATTCCCCTTTAATTTCACCATTTAGTGGGAGGAAAAAGAGTATTTTGTAATTCTAGATTAAGTATTTTGTAGCAGTATTTCATGGGTTACACTTCTATTTTATACTGTGAGTGTAAACCTTTGTGGAAATGACTGACTTTTCTTTCTGTGCTTGTATGGGACTTGACACACTGCTCATGTCATCAGCAACTAGTGGTGCTACCATTAAGACAAGGTTAAGGTAAAAACCGATTGTGCTTGTTCTTCAGTACTATTATGTTGATACCAATAAATGAAAGAAAATTCAAGGTAAGATTTTTACATAGAATAGAGACATGTTGCGCTGATAAAACATCTTTCCTAAATCATTTTTTCAATGTGTGTGTAATGTCCAAAATCTCTTCCACTTGTCCTAAGGTGATATATCCCTACCCTGGAGTGTTTCACAAACACACCTACTCTATACCATAATGTTACAATAGATTTGATGAACAGTGCCCTTCACACATTTTTGTTTGTACATATGTCATGTAGGAGGTAAAAGGATAAAATGCCAATTTTCATGTTTTACAGTAAAATTTTGATTCCTCATGTTTCAATTTTACTTCATTTTGCATGGTGACACCTGTTAGTGATTTGGGGGATTGATACTTCTGGAAATATAAACAATTGAGGACAAGGGGTTTTTTTAGTTGCAAAGCAACTAAAAAGAATTTATTTAAGAATTAGGAAAGAACTCTAATATCAATGAAAGTAAATTAAACACTGTATACCATGAGATTAGAATAATACTTATAAAACAATCTAAAATTTAATACTAGCTCTAAAATGAGAAGATGAAGCACAGAATTTAAATGTTTATATAAATGATCTCAGATTTTCTGTTAAAATTGATAATTCTTGATGAAAAAATTACTGAAATAGTTTATTAGATTTATGCAATATGTTTACCTAAAAACTTCCAAGATTGGCCAAATTATTTTAATGTAATACAATGTGTTAAAAAATAATCTAATCCTAAATTGATGAAATACACTTTTCTTTAAAAAATAGGAATTTATGCCCTATTTATTTATATTCAAAACCCAAAATAAAGTAAACATTTATTATTGGAAGTAATATCAACTTATGGTTGTCTTCAAAGTAGAATCTAGGAATGTGTAAATTAGGGTCTAATTTAACTTGCATAAACTTTTTCTTAATGACAATACAATTAGAGAATGAAGGACTGGAGAAAAAGAAAAAAATATATTTTACTCTGTAGAGTTTATAAGACTGATGATTTTGGGGGAAATGCATTTTACATTCATAGAATAAGCTTATTTATTATGATTAGCTCTAATGGTGAAAAAGTTGGTTTTTTATTATATCTTCAATGAGAAAGGTGCACCAGATGAAGCATTCAAAAGAAACAGGAAAAGAAAAATAATAATTTATTGGGAATTCCTGAAACATTCTTTATGGTGTTGTGAGAAAGGCCAACAAGATAAAAAATATCTGAATCACAGCAATGAAGCAGAAATGTTTAATGCCCATTTAGCAATAAAGAGGTTTTTCTTATTATTTTGGCAACCAACTTAATGAATAGTCCAACTTAATGAACACCACAGTGAACTTTATAACAAATACAAAGAGAATAATATAAATATTTCTAGTTATATGGTTAAATTTATTGTTGAGAAGAATAAAAATTATTTTCCCCAAATTTGCTGATTTGTAAATTAAGAACATCTTGGATCAGTCTAACTTTGGACCATCAAAAATTTTGGAGAAAAATTGTCCTGTCTAACATGACTTTCTTCCATCATAAGACCATGTAAGGTGTCTAATTCTAACTTTACTAAGAAATTTAAAGACTTTGAGAAATATCTATGCACATTCCTTAGCAATTTTAAAGGCTGCCTTAAAACAGTATCATTCTGCCTATGTCAGAAAATATATTAATACAAAAATATTATTTGGAGGGTGTTATTTTTCAACGATACTCTATATTTTAAAGGTTGTAGTTCATGCCTTATTCCTGCTGCTCAGCCTATGCAAGGTGACTTTCACAGATCAGACTTGGTTGAAATGTTATTCATGTTCCATAAGGCATTACAAAGTTGTAAGGGTTGCTTCATTTGTAATTTAATATTCTCTTCTGATCTCTGTGTCATTTGCTCAGAGTTAATTAGCAAAAGATTGGAATGGGAAATTCATAGAATTTTTTATTAAAATTATGTTAAAGGGTAAGAAAATTCAGTGGAGACTCTTAAATTGCACAGTATTAGTACACAGTAAATGTATTTTTCTATCAGGTTCTATCACACTAAAACTATTCATATGTAGAGCATTGATTATGTATATGTTTAACTGGTAAAGAGAAAAATTCTTTTGGTATATTGTTTAGATGTGATCCAAAGTTTACAGTGGTCCTGTAATATGTTTTAAAAGACTCTTAAGCCTTAATATATCATGTCAGTTTCAAGCAAATTTTGTGGAAGACTTTTTCTGTTTACTGTGGCCAAAAACACAAAAGAAAACTATCCTGGTGTAGGACAAGTCTCAGGTTGAGTGTCACTAATCTGAGTGGGACTCATTTTCTGAGTGAGCCCTTCCAGTTAATGTCCTGTCCCATAAAGATAAATAGCCATTTACAGGGCTGAATTTTAATATTTTGTCAGCCAGTAAAGAGTTTCTAAAAGTTTAATTTAATTCATTTAAACACATATTACTTATGAATCTTTGGTTGAGTCTAGATTCATAAGATATCTATGAGGTTTAAAACTCCAATAAAACCTTCTCGTATTGCTGTCAGAATTAAAAAGAACTGAAATTTCCAAGATGACCAATATCTCAAGTTGGATATTGTAAGTAAGACCTTTTCCCTTCTTCTTGTCTTGTGTTCTTGTTCTATAGTCAACATTCTACCACAGAAAGGCTATTTTTAAGTTCTTATAATTGTGCATCCTATAATTTGAGTTTCTTTGATTCTTAGGTCACTTCAACTGTATAAATATTGTCAGTTTAAGAAATACATTTTGAAATCACTGTAATAAAGAGAGGACAGGTAAAGATGACAATATCATACAGAAAACAAAGCAGGGTGAAAGGATCCAGTCGACAGCAATTCCTATGCTCTAGAGATAATCCAGTGATATGTGCCTGCTCTTCTTCCAAGCTTTGAGTAAGATGGAAGCTCTCAAATAACCATTAATTAGAACTGGGAGGAAAACTACACTGCTAGTATATGGTATCCTTCCCTTCACCTTTTTTTTCCCAACAAAATAAGTATTTAGAGATATAACTGAAATACATTGTTTTGTGATAATATAACTCAAAAACTGCATGTACAATGTCTAATGCTGCAAAGCAAAGGATATTTAATTCATTCTGGGCTGATTGCAAAGCTTAATCCTTCCTTCCTTCCTTCCTTCCTTCCTTCCTTCCTTCCTTCCTCCCTCCCTTCCTTCCTTCCTTCCTTC
>VYXF01009498.1:339749-380345 GCA_013397295.1 Polioptila caerulea
TGCAGGGGGTTATTGTGGCCAAAATGCAGGACCCGGCACTTGGACTTATTAAACTCCATCTTACTGGACTCTGCCCATCCATCCAACCATTCCAGGTCTCTCTGCAGAGCCCTCCTACCTTCCAACAGATCAACACACGCTCCCAGCTTAGTGTCATCTGCAAATTTACTGATGAAAGACCCAATACCCTCATCCATGTCATCAATAAAAATATTGAACAATAAAAATATTGGTCCCAGCATAGTCCCTGGGGGACACCACTGGTGACTGTCCCCAGCTGGATGCAGCACTGTTCACCATCACCCTCTGGGCCCGGCCATCCAGCCAGTTCCTAGCCCAGCAGAGTGCTCCTGTCCAAGCCATGGGCTGCAGCTGTCCCAGGAGTGTGCTGTGGCCTTGCTGAAAGCCTTATCAAGTCCCTGTTGAAGTCCAAATAGGCAACATCCAGAGCCCTTCAAGGAAACTGATAAGAAAATAGACAGCTTCTGTCAGCTGTGCATCCCAAAGGGTGAACTTACATTCTTTCCCCTGAAACTCCGGGTTCAACATGTCACCATTGTTATTTGACTCCTTATTGATATCAGGTTCTTATTGGAAGCCAAGTCACTGAATAAACCTACCTTTGTCAGGGGTTCAGGAGCTGTTAACTGGGCTAATTCAGTGGCAGCTAGGTTGCCCATTCACCTGCAATGTGGTTTTGTATGCACGGAAGAACTGTGTGGAGAAATTCACATAATTTTTTTACTAAACTTAAGACCTAGTGACTTACAATGCTAAGGGCAGAACAGTAATAGATAATGATACTTAAAATGAAATCTTTATCTCCCGTTAAAGGAATTCATATAGGGGAAGTAGAGCATGAATGTCAGTACATCAGGGAGACACGGGTAAATTCAAGCAGATATTATTTTAGTCATGACAATCAGGCATATTTAATAAATAAATGGGGTCAGAGCACATCAGCAGTGGGAACAGAAAAAGTGAAGAATGAAGAAAAAAAACCAATAAAGAAACATCAAGAACTCTGGGATTTTTTTATCACTAACTTTATTATATTTTAGTTCCTGCAGGGCATAGTATGAATTCAGGCATAATTGCAGAGAAACACTGAAGTACTTCTGGGCTATGAACTGAATTTGGGAGGAAACACAAGGTCATGGCTCTTAGATGGCAAACTTGCCAGGCCACCAATACAAACGCTGTGAGCTCTGTCCAGCCTAACCATACTTAGCCAGTAACTGTTTACGTTGTTAAATCCACACTTCCATCTGGAAACAACAACAAAAACATAAACAACAAAGCAAACAAAACCCCCATATCTGTTCATAATGACACAGTTATACAGGCTAGAGTTTTCTTTCAAAAGTAAAAAGTGACTCAATTTGCAATGTACCCAATGTTCAGGTGGTGAATATAGAGCATGTTCCACAAAGCTGGCACACTATAATTTTGAAGAAAAAAAATTAGTAAATTTTTCTGATATCTCTTCTCTATGAGTTTATTCCCACTGCTTGCTTTTCCAGACGTCTGTACACTTACATTAAGAATTTAGGACTGTATTTTTAAGGTGTTCTGTGGGAGGAAATGAAATGACCACTTCCAGCATTTTCTGGAACATTTGAAAAAGTCTACCTCGTCTGACTATTATGGAATATTCAGATGAATAATATACTCAAATGAGATCTCTTTTATAAACCAGTTAAACCAGATAAACAGATTAAAACTCTGACAACATTTGACTACAAATTCATGATGACAAATGGAATTGATACTGCCCAACTGATTTAACAATTCTCAGGATTTTGGGAAGCATAACCCAGAATGCACAATCACCCACCCAGTCAGGTGAGGGCTCTCCATAAGTTGCCTTAGGCAACACCCCAGCCCATGGGGAGAGACCCCAGCTGCAGACCCAGTGTTCTGAGGAGGCAGACCCAGGTGCCCCCCTGCCCCAGCAGTACAATATCTGATCATTGCTCACGCAGGGTCATGTCAGTGTCACTGCCTGGGGTCTGGTCTCATGCCCCACAGCAGACACCCTGTGAATGTGATGGACATTGGCTTGCCCGTGGTCAGCCACAGGTCACTCTCTGCTGTATCTGGCATGCTGACATGATTATATTGCTTCTGATTACAGACCAGCCATGACTAAACAAGGTCTCAGGGTGCTGTGATTCATCCTTTTTGTTCTGAAATGCACAGGGCAAATGGAAATACTTTGCTCCAAAACACTTTTGTGGTATAACACCGACTCTTTTACAAGTCCTTCTGAGCAAAGAGACAGTGAACTTTGTACGTAACCTCCAGACCAGGGCTTCATCTACTGAGAAAGGTACAACTAAATCTTCATTACATTAGTGTTTAAAATTCACAGTATCTCTTTGATGAGACTATTTTATGAATATAATAATCACTGGAAAAAAAAATCAGGCTAACTTTCACAACAAATGTGAAAACATTTTGCTGTAAGAGCTGAAAATATACTAACAGTGAAAAACCAGTTTAGCTTCATTGCTAAATAAATAACACATGAGCTATTGCACTATCTGCATTCTTGATTTTTCTCTGAAGTAGTTTAAAAGATACCACCAAAAATACTAATTTGATGACACGCCCATAAAAATTCAGATGCTGAACATGACTTTTTTTGATCCAAGAGCCAAGTGAAGGGTTAGGGTCCAAAATGACTATGAAAAGTGGCAGTACATTTTATATATGCTGTTGATTTGTTTATCATGTGAAATGTAGACAACATAACCACGATGGAGTCTGAGAACTCTTACAAAAGGCACTTCTAAAGTCCAATAAAAAATGGACCACCAGGAGAAAAAGTTATTGAAGTGTCTGTAGAGTACTGTTCTGGATATATGGCATGAAAATGGATATGCTTCTGGCTATTCTTTGTCATTCCTAAGCTCTGATTCATTAAAAAGATATTTTACAGCAACAGACAAGCAGAGCTGTGGCTAATGAGCATGTGTGAGTTGACACAGGCAGCCAGAGCAACCACAAACTCACAGCTGGAACAAAAAGAGTAAACTTAATCCATTACCTCGCTAACTGAGGGATGCCCGAAGCAACACCTGGGCAGAAGAACAAAACAATGGCACTGTTAAACTCTGTCCCTTCCCGAGGATCACTGGTCTGCTGTTCACACAAGTTTGTCAGGATTTTTTCCCAGCTGCACTGTCACTTAAGAGACTTGCCAGCTTTCCATTTTTCAACCCTTTTTTCACAATAAAGCAGTAAAAAAAAAGGTCCACCCCAACAACTAATTTTAAAAAGACATATGCATCTTCTAAAATGCTGGTGGTCCTGGAGTTTCTTCACATAGTATTTGTTTATGCACGGTCTAGATAAAAGCAAAGTTGTCATCATGGCAGCCACAGAATCTTTCTAAAGCCTTGGATAAATTATTAAAATACTTTCATGCTATTTGTCTTCTGAAAAATATATTCCATATATATATATATATATAAATCATATGCATTTCTGAAAGAAAATAGGTTTTTTTAAGAATGTTCAAGCAAATAAAAAGCTGTTTAAGAAATTGATATAACTGACACTTGTTTCACTTATTTTGAGCAAAGAGAAGTTTTCTTTAAGGAACCTGAATGTTTTAAATAGACAAAATCAAACAGCGATTACAAAATGCTCTGAATATTGTGGTCTTCATTATCAACATTTATTTCTTGGACTCCTGGTTCCACACAAACAAAAACTTTCCTATTTACATTTTTGCTAAGTAGACTGACCAAAATCTGGAAAAAATCATTCCTAGAAAGCCAAGAAAAGTGGTTTGGTTTGGTTTGGTTTGGTTTGGTTTGGTTTGGTTTGGTTTGGTTTGGTTTGGTTTACAGTGTGTGTATATGTGTTTGGGCTTTTTTTAACAGGATCATTTGAGCACAGTTCTTAAACTGACAAGAAAAAAAAGGGTCTGGTTGCAGCAGCCAGAGGAAGAGGGCTTGTTTATCTGTTAGGCATAAAGGAGCCCTCTGATCTGTCAGGCACCTTCCCATCACACCTGGGACCATGCCTCCACCACAGGGCAGGTGAGCCCCATCCTTAGAGATCCTACCATTCCTTCTTCTACACAAATATTTTCAGTTGACATTGGATTAAACAAATATATTCCTATACTTTGACAAGCTGCTGTTGACTTTGTTGACCTGAAATGTTTAAATGTGCATTTTTATGGGAAGCAGATATTTCCTGTACCATGTGTGGATAAAAATGGTGATTATTGAGTAAATTCTATAAGTTGCATTTATCTTTTTAAGCAGTCTTTTGAATATTTCTTCTCTCTCTTAGTGGCTGACTGGCGAAGACTACTTTTGATCAAATTCACGTCTCCCTAGCGAAGGTAATGTCGTGTTTAGGTGATGTTTGTAAGCCCCTTTAAAAGTTTTGGAAAATCTAGAAAATCTTCTAAAGAAATGCATCAAGAGACTGTCCTGGTTATTCTGGATGCATGAAATATCACAGCCAAAGTAATATCCATTGGCATACAGTCTTAAAATAAATTCCATGGCAGAATGATTCCCTGATAACCTTGAGTTTATATATAATTTTTGAGATAATTACAGCATACTGCTTATGGTTTGGGCTTTTTTTTTTCTATTTTTTTTCCCTCACAGCTCTTCCTATTTTCTCCAGAAGATCTTTTAGTGGGTGTGGGCATCTCTGCTGTTACAGAAACTAAGGAATACTATTTATGTCTTCCTAGCACAGAATTCCTTGAATAGATGCTAGCTAGGGTGAAATACGAGTAAATTACAATATCTTTTGAGAGCTTGATGAATTTATTGAAAGATGAGGAATGCATTTAAAAATATGGTTTTAAAAAATGAATTTTTCCTTCACCCATTACTAGATTCATTATGATTCCACAAGACAGCTGAGATAGACAAAATAACAGAATTTAGGAAATTTATTATAATTCATTTTTCAGCAATCATATGTTATTTTCATAGTCTCATAAAAATTCAGTCAACAATCATTCTTTTTTTTCCTACTATTCTCCTGAACATAATGCAGCCTTATGGAGGTATGCTATCAAATGTAAACATTTTTCTAAAAACTCAAAGAGTTGGTGATAATTTTTTAAAACACCTATTTCAACATGTGATAAAATGATTCTTCTTTCTCAAAAAGGCCTGAACTACTTTTCCAATACCTGTGAGACAGTTTCCTTTCAGAGAGAGCCAAAATTTTGGGTATTTTAAAAGAAAAGGAAACAGTTGTGTAAGACTAGAAGCTACTGAAAAGTGATTATTGGAATGAGAATCTGTATGAAGCCTTAACTGCAGATGTTTTTACTGACCCTGCATAAGAAATTACATGGAATTGACTAACCAGAGAAAAAAAAATATATATAAACAAAAACAGATTGAAAAATATACATCTGCATTTTTCTTTAGTTTTGTTAATATTTTGCCGTAGAAAAGTTTTTGAGGTAGGCAAAGTAACAGCACTGGCATTTTCCTGTGACCATGATCATACATAACTTGTAAAACTAAATCTGTACCTGAATGCTACCCAGCATGCACATGAATACTGTGTATAAATGTAAAAAAGAAGGAATTTTCTAGACACCTTTTCAATATCAGCAAACAATATTAAATGCTCAGGACAGTAACTTTATGTAGATATTGATAAGAAAGAACATTATAAGGCTCTCTAATCTCTATAGTCGTCTTTATATTTCAAGACTGATGTGGCCACTGCTAAAGGGTTGAACTTGGCAGGCACAAGACAAAAATAATGCACTTCAAATTTTTTTTCTAGCAGTGGCAGCTGGATTTTGTGCTGACTTTGTGGCTGATTCTGCTTTCAATTGTTATGACAGATACAAATAGTCATTTGTGCTGAGAGTTTATACCATTTGAAGAAAAATTTTTCAAATTTCCTATAATGTTCAAATAAGGAATTTGCTGTAGATAATTTCAATATTCTTTAGATATACCAGAATAAAGCACAAGAGAGCTGATTTCTATTACCTATTACTCTATTACTGTTTTCTGCAAGAGTATTCATGCTGGTTGCACTCAGTTATTTTTCTCTAGTCATATTTTTTGTTTCCTCTAAATTTATTTGGAATTAAAATGCATAGTTACTAATATAATTTGTTTTGCATTAACATGGTGGTTTTGTTGTGTTTTTATGGTTCATACTTTGGTTTGGGTTTATTCTTTCTGTTTGTGTATAACCATAGTTGTTTGAAAAAAAAAAAAAGATAAATGAAAATTACTTCTAGTTTGAAATGTCCTTTTTAAAATATGTGTATCCTTCTTCTAGTGGATCAAAATAGTTTTAATAGACAACTGAAAAAAAATCCACTAATACATAAAGAATGTGGTTTGTTCCCACATACTTGTTGTTAGGCAGTTTCCACTACTAGTAGTGTTGTCAGTCAGATCCTAGTATTAATATTACAGAATCATAGAATAGTTTAGGTTGGAAGGGACTTTTAAAGGTCATATAGTCAAACCCCCTCTGGCAGTGGCTGCACAAAGAATATCAGGGCCATCTGATACAACAAATGACAACCAGCAAGGGCTCTCTATATATTATATTCAACTTTATACTTACTGCTACAAAAATTTATACTTCCAAAGTGTAATGTTTATATGCCTCTGTCCAGGAGCTGAACACCACAGTTTGTGATTCCAAAGTATACCTAATAGGCTGAGTTAAAATTGATAATTGTACCAAAGTTATTTAAGCCAAAATAGGCTGCTAGATCATCAATGATTGATTGCAGAAGAGACCCAAGTCCTAAGGGCTACATCACTTTAAGACAAAGGGTATCTATAAGGAAACATAACCACCACTGACACATTGATACAGCATGAGAAAACTTATGACAACTATGAAATTCCTTATCAAGACCTGCAGGAAGTTGTCATTTTCCCATCCACTCTTTGATGCCTCTGGAGTTGCCATAGCTCAGGCTTTGCACCATTCTGCCTTCTCCTAGGTTGGCCCCAAGTGGCAGCCAAAATCCCACCTAGCCACTCATTCTCTCTGGCTGACCTCAGAAGGTTTGGAGCAGGAATAGAAAGCACAGTAAAAGGAAAGTCCAGGGATCAAGATGCGAAACAGTACAAAAATAACCTGATTTTGGGAAATAATATTTCTTGAAAAAAAAACCAAACCACTCAAACATTAAAAATTATGGGAGACACCTTTTCTACCTGTTTCCTATGCTTGACTTTATTCCAGACTCTTCTCCTTTCCTCTTGCTATTATGCCAGGTTACCCTCAGTCCTTTCAGAGAGGCAATGCACAGTGCAGGACAGGTGTATGTTATGGTCAGAACGTAGTGGTTTCTCTCTTTTACTCCTCATTCTTTTCTTCTGCTCTTTTAAGGGCTTTCCAATGGGTGGTAGTTCCTCCAGGAACATCCATCTGCTCTGGTGCTTGACCTCCACAGGCTGCAAAGAACATCTGCTCCAGCATGGAGAACCTCCTTCTCCTCCTCCTCTGACACTTGTGTTCCCTCTGTTGGTTTTCACTTGGGTTTGTTTTTTTGTTTGTTTTCCTCTCTCCCTGTAGTACTTTTGTCCCTTCAGTACATTTTCACAGCTGGCACCAGCTTGGCTGATGGACTCAGCTGTGTCCTGTGGTGGGGTCATTTTGAGGCCAGCTGGACACATCTGTGTCCAGAGAAGGGCAGTCCATGCCTTTTCCTTGCAGAGGCCACCCCTGCAACCCTCTCTTATCAAGAGCCTGGCTGATGAACCCAATACACAATCCTACCCCTTTTTTAATCCAAATGCCTTCAGAAGAAGTAGAATTATCAGTGATATTGAAAGCTCTGCTCCAGTTGAAATGGTAGAACATATATACAACTTTGAGAAAGAGATCCCTTATTGAATTGTTTAAATCTGATATTCATAGTCTATTTTCAAAAACCTTGGGAATCTGATAGTATTAAAGGCAACAGCTGAACAGAATGCCTTAAATGTAATTACACACATTCTAAAGTGTGACTTTAGAACTATTTCTGAACAACTTCTTGGATAGATAATGCAGCAATAATAGATCTGTCTTTGTTTAGCTAATTACTAAAAGTTCTCAATTAATTTTATTTACTTAAAGTAACATAGAGTTCATTAATATTATTAATAGCTATAAAAATTTAACATTTCATGAACACATTATTATTTATACAATAATACTTTAAATGTGTGTATATATATATCTAAATTTTTCCTTCCCTACAGCTTATGAAATTGTTCCTTCTTTTATTGACTTTAACTTTTGAAAGAAAATATTTTGAAATTGACTATTTGTAACAAGCCAATGATCGTGCTATAAAACGTGCAGCTTCTACTACCCTTGTACTGCCCTTGTCACTGCCCACAAAGCAGCCAGCTCTCTGCTAGGTGTGACAGAGCTCACAGGAAATAACTCTGGATACCTATTTATCTTGTATTTTTAAGTGTTGCTCCCACTGTCTCTAAATACAAGACAATATATTTCAAAGTATGTTACATGAGGTAACGCATTGAATTATACTGCTATGCCACCTACAGCCACATGTATGCATTTCTGCCAGAAAAGCTTTTTCCTTAGGTAAAAATAATTACACAAAAAGCAATCTGATCTAAACATGCAGGGTCTTCTGTGTGTGTTCCCTGCTTTCCATGCAAACACAGCACTGATGGAAACATACTGAGCTCTCAGTAGTTTATAGAGGAAATATATTGATTGGTTGATTATCTTTTCAATCACAAAGCCTGAAAGAAAAAATGAAACAAAAACTCCCTAAATATACTAAAGACTGCTTCTGTATTGTTTATATGCAAAGAATAAAATGTTAAGGTTTTAATGTTGTTGTCTTAAAATTGATTAATTTTGCAGTGCTCATTTACCCAATGCATGAGACTGATAGAGAAAAAAAGAAAACTTCAAAGGTTTATATGCTGTCTGCCATGCTCACTTTAAATGAGTGATGTCTAAATAAATATTTGGAGTAGTTGATATATCAGAATTTTTTTTCACATTTACCATCTTTTCCCTGTTGGATATAACATTGTGTTATGTAAAAGATTTGCTATAGCAATTTTGTAGCCAATTACTTTTAAGACATTTTCTCCCCTTAAAATATAATTGTCTGAAAAAAGTGCAGCCTAGAATAATATAAACGAAAAGCTGTGTTCCTTACCATTTCAATTTCACAAAGATGGTCAGTGTCTACCTAGCAACGAGACAGATCTCTAGCTATCCTTGCATTACTGCCTGTTGTGATCCTCATGAGCTGCTGCTAGCGCTGTAATTTCACTTCCTCAAATGCCCTGAAAAACACTCTCAGGCTTGAAAGTACAGTTCCTTAAAAATATATTTGTTTCCTTTACAAAAAAAATGCGTGTCTGAATATGAAATGTTTAAAATTTTGCAAGTAGTGGAATTTATAGAGGAACATTTTCTTGGCTCAGATAAGGTTAGTTTGCAGCACTGCCAAGATGCAACCCTTAACCAAAGCGGGGCTCGGTGCTTTCGATTTTCGTCTTATTAAAGTTTCCAAGATGCATTTTCACAGAATGCTGTGAAAATACAAAATCCATTTTTCTTTCCCTCCTTTCCCTCCTCCCTTCCTTCTCCCTTTTTAACTCAATGCATAGAGCGTGAGAGCATCTTTAAAACTCTCTGCTTACGATACAGATTTAGAGTTGCTGTGTAAGGAAATCCTGAATCTCCACATCAAAGAGAGAAGGCCAATAGCTTCAAGAAAATGTCAATGTAGCAGTGATGTACTTAAAAGAAGGTCTGGTGCCACACCCATGTCCAAGGTGCCAGGGTGCCTGGTAAATAGCTGGGAAGTGTCACGCAGGCTGGGAGCTGCAGCCAGACAAGAGTCAAATGTCAGTGCTGTTAGCACTGTGCTGGAGCAGAGCAGCCAGGGGAGCTGTGTTCAAGAATTGCTTAAGGCCATTTTGTACTAAGTCTACTTTGTACTAGTCTGGGGAGTTATTTTCACATCACTGCAAATTATACCTGTTGAATGAAAAAATTCTGGGAACTTCTACAAGCTTAAAGACATTCAGAGAGTTTGGCTTGAAGTGAAATAGAAAAGCTTTTGCAGCAAATGTATTTGAAGGGGAGACAATGAGTAGGAAATAGCGAAAGAGGGAGGTAGTCATGTTGCTATAAGACCCAGTTATTTTTTCAGCCACAGATATTTCAGAGTTTATTGCTGGCACTGTGTATTTGGGAAGTTGTTCAAGGGACATAGAAACATGGAGTCTTGCAAAAGTGAAAAGCACTTGTTGTGGGAATAGAAGGGAAGACAAAAGATTTCAAAGAATTACATTTAGGTGGGCTTTGAATATCTTCAGAGGTGGAGATCCCACAACCTCTTTGGGCAGTCTGTTCCAGTGTTCTGTCTCTTTCAAAGTAAAGATTTTTTACCTCATATTCAAATTACCTTCCTACGTTTCACTTTGTGTCCATTGCCCCTAGTCCTGTCACTCAACACCACTGAAAAGAGTCTGATCCCATCCTCTTGATACCTACCTTTTAAATATTTGCATGCACAATACTCTTGAACCTCTAAATGTAAATTTAAAAATGCTTTTCATAGAAGAAATGGAATGATCGAGCTTCAAGGGTAGAGGTTAATGGGATTTTCTGGAGGTGAGGAGCAAGTGAAATACAACCATACTCTGTCCTGGGGCCTGTCCTCTTTCAAACATTTTTAGCAAGGACATGAGGGCATTGATTCCCTGTTAAAAAGTTTTGCAGACAACTCCAAACTGAAAGGATGTCTGCTGTTAAGACCAAAACAGGAGTTCCAAAAGGAACTGTCTTTGGTGACCGTGCAGAGACTCCCTGACAGTGCTGCAGGTTGGGTGCTGAGGGACTGGGAAGCCAATCTGCAGAAAAGGCCCTGGATCACCAGGGCTTGGAAGCTGAGGTGAACATCCCTAAGAGTAGTGTGGACAGCCGAGCAAACAAAGGGATTGTATCACCCTACTCAGCACTCCTTAGTGTTGCATCTGATTTAGGACACCCAGTACATGAAAAGCATCATCAAACCAGAATGAATTCTGTGCAGACCCCAAAGGCTGGTGGGGCTGGAGCACTTGCAGGCAATATGTACTTTGCAATAATCAGGAGATAGAGACATTTTGTCCAGAAACATTACAAGACCAGGTATTCAGCAGTCATAGTCATTGTAGGGCTTGGCAAGCAAATCAGAATCATCAATAAAGCTATTTCCAGCCCTTCAGATTTTGAGATAATGAAAAAATGGGAGATGAAGACATCCAAATATACCACCCTCTTTTAGAAACAAAAGTTCACTTCTTCATCTTTGAAGTTAAATAAATATTTAGCCTTCAAGAGTAATTTCTTGGACACACAATCTTAATTTGAGATTTCAAACTCATTGAAATAAAATATCTTCTAGTTCAAATAGTAGCATTTTTGAGATTCAGACTTTATAAACTGTTCTAATCACTTTATCTCCCTTAGAGGACATGAAAATCTTCAGTAAAGGATAGAGCATGGAGTTTGTCTGTGGAATGGCACTTATAGCAAGACAAGGTTAGGAACAGGAGGAACAATGGGTAGAAATTTTATTCCAGTAGAATTAGATTATATATAATGGTACTTTTTTTTTCATCGTGTTTCCTTCCTTCTTTGACTTAAATCATAGTTTCTGTCTGCCTGTGGGTAAATTTGAAAACTCATAAGATCTTTTTTCCCTCTTATGTCAGGAAAAAAATTTCATAGGCTAACTTATCCTATTACAAAACCTGTGTCTGTCTTCAATGCCTTTCTTAACTTTCTCTTGAGCAAAGTTCAGAATCAATATTCCACCCTTGCTTTCCTTAGTCTATTAGATGACCTTGAGCCCACGAGATAGTATTTTATTGTTAATTTTGTCTTTCTATTAGGTTCTATATTTTTATCCTAACTTAATTCTGCTATCATTTCAAGTCCATCTTTAAATTCTACTCAAGGTATCCACAAAATTTCTGCAATAGGTCACCAAGTTTTTTCTGGAATCCTGGATTCCTTTCCATCATCATTTTCACTTGAAAAAATTCACTCAGTTCCTCTCCTTTTCTGGGAGTTTCTCAATGTGTCTGAGATAAAATTTTCATGTATGGTCAAACAAAATTCCTAAATTTCATTTGAAGAAAGCTCTTCTCCCTCGCTTCACAGATACTGTGAACATCATCAACATCTCATCAGAGATTACTGCTGAGACGTTTTATGTTATTTCTTCAAGGACTGCAATTTTTCTACATATTATTAATAAAATGTGCATTTTCATTATTGTCTCTCTTGTTTTTTCAGGCATTTATTAGCTCATATTTCAATTTATATTCTCTCTGCTCTTGCCTGAGAAAATTTTAATTGTACCTAGAGCAATATATCAAATGTCAGCAGTCAATCAATGCCCAGGTGTTTTCCTGCCTTTCAGATGTTCAGACAAGTATATTAGTTAGACTTTCCTTTTAAATAGTCAGGTAATCGCTTCCTTGACTTATATTGTGTCTAAATTCTCTCTCTTGCTGAGATATCTATATGGACAGTTCCATGCTAACAGCCACAGAGAGAAAATATTAATATCCCCTTCCAACAATTTAATTTACTTTTCTTTTCCATATTTTAATTACTTTGCTATAGCAAATTGTTGCCCATCTCTTCATACTTAAATTGTAAGTTAGTCCTTTCCTGAGTTTTTAGCAAATATTTGCACTATGTGTAGCACAGTCAACATTTTTGTAGGACAAATAAAAAGTAACAGTACTATTACTATTACCATTAATAACACTATTAGAGTCTATGGTAAAGATTTACTGAAGTAGAGAAGTAGAAAAAAAATGTTTTTAGAACAATTTTCTACATTGTGACTTTGTTTTAGAAGAGATGAGAGTGTGTTTTTTTTTCTTACCCTGTCACAGAGCAGAAAAGAATTACCTACATTTATCATAAGCTCCTATTTACAAGCAACAGAAGATGGTGAAAAATAGAATAAAGTAGATGGGGAACAAGAAAAGAAAAGAGTTGGAAGAGAAAAGAGGAGAGACGATCAGAGAGAATCTCTTGACAAGTTTTTCTGGCATGTTCTAGTCATTCCTAAGTGCAGATGGCATTTTATCCCTTACCTATGCCTACATTATTAATTCTGAGCAGACATATTTGAACTCAACAGCAGAAAAACAAAAATGCTACCCTGAGAAATTTTTTCCTTATGCTCATTTCACTCTAGCAAAAATATTATTTTTTCCATTTATATTCTACTGCTCCAGCTCTTAAGAAACACAAAATAACAATCTTCATTGAAAATTAATAACACATTATCTTGAAATAAACTTGCAAATGTGTAATGTCTGAGTGCAGCAAAAATTCCAATGTGTTTTCTAGATCAATCAAAATATAGATTCATAGGTCATGCACAGTAGGCTTTCTAATGATAATTACTGGGAAGAATTTCTTTTTTTCATGGCTTTGGTGAAGATCTTCATTTTCTTATCCATTTCTAATCATTCCAGCATGAATGCCCTATATGAGGATGGCAATTGTCAAAACATTTGCTGATGGAGTTAGCCTAAAGTGTGTTTCAAGAAAGGTAAAATCATGCATTATAACATTCTTCATTATGTTCATTGTAATTTACTGTGTAGATTCTCTAATGTTATTGCTGTTTTACCCGTGATTAAATAGTTTGATAAAGATTAAAGCTTTGTTGTTTAACTGCAGCCGGTAAGCAATGTCAAGCCAATGAATCTGTAAAAAAAGTATTCAGTTACAAAGACATCTCTGAAACTAAAATGCCCTTTTGTCAGGGGACATATTAGTAAATCAGTATATCTACTGGATGTCCTTCAGGGATAGAACAAGACATTTATGCTCTCCTAGGGATTATAAGCATTCACTAAATAGTCTAACACTGTGTATTTACATATGAATAAAACGAGGGGACAAAAAATAATTTACAACACAGAAGGCACTTACACCATAGAAATTTTATGAGATTTACCTTAGCAGATCATGGTGAAAATACATGACAACAAAAAAATCTGTTGCTAATGTGAAAAACACACTTGAAAAGTGAAGTTGAAGGGAATATAAATCTATCCTTTCTGTCTGTTCACCCTAAGATGCTGATCTGTTTGTTTTCGTCCACAAACACCACTGTGTCGAAACACAAGGCTGAGTCCCAGTGAGGAAGTGAATGACTCTTCTTCACAGCCTGTCACTGGTTGTTACAGGGGGATGGAATCAAACGGGGGAAAAAATTGAACAGCACCTTATTTCCAAAGGAGGCACAAAATCTGCACCAAGGCAGCCTCAGGTGTCTTGGATGAAGTAGGCAGAGCAAGCACAACAGCTGGATTATATAAAAAGTCTCAGGGGAGTAACACTGATTCCAGGGAAGCAGAAGGATAGGGGCTGCTCTTTGGAAAATCCTGGCGTATTATGGAGCCCTTTGCACAAGCCCCTCTGAGTGACAGACACAGACAGATCAGATTGTCTGTACAATCAGGCATTGCTTGCCTTTGAAAGTTTCAAAGCACTACTGTGAGAGAATAGCATAAAGGAGGACCTTACCTCTGGTGCTGAAATGCTTCTGGCCAGGTGGCAGAAAGCTTCCTGAGAGGTGTGGATCAGGGCTGAGGGCTTTTGATGCACACCTAGTCTCTTAACCATTTTTATGGAGATGTTGGATTGTGCTGCTGTTAGGGAGAAAATGGAACTCTTATGTAAGAGCATGAAACAGCTATTCTAATGTCTGCTCTTCTTGAATTCAGAGGTTACTTCATTTTCAAATCAGGATGTTTGCTTTTGTTTCCATGAAGTTATTCCTCTTACTTGCTTATATTTTGAAGGAATTTCATTTTTTAAAAAAATCAGTAACAGAGCCTTCAACATATGTCCAGGACTTTCTGCGTCACAAGGGAGGTTTACACTTTTGTGAAAATGGGAAATTAAATCCACTTACCTTTTCCAAAGAGAAGCTACTATGGGAGATATTTAAGATGGCTTAAATCATGTGGCTTTTTCAGTGACTATCATCAACAAAGAATAAAGACATCATTTGCAAGCTTTATCTTTAATGTAAAATGGCAGCAGTCTGATAAAAACCCTGTATGATAGGAGCAGAAGTCACAAGAATCTCTTAGGTGAAATGAAAACTTATTTCTTCCAGCCAAAACTAAAAAGGGTTTGAAAAGTATGTGCATTCTCTTAGCTTGAATTTCAAAAATAGTTGCTTAGGGGTTAGGTATTTTATATATTTTATTGTGTTTTATGAGATAAAAGGGAGTTGAACCCATGGTAAGATGATCCATGTCCCAGTTTATTATTCAATAGAGGCTTTTCTTACAGTGTAGAGAAGTTATAGCAAAAGGTTTTACTCACAGATTACTCACATTTTTTTTCTTTTATATGATTAGATTTGAATCATTGCTCTTTCCAGCATGAGCTGTCAGTATGGCCAACAAAAATCCAGGCAAATGAGTTTTTTGTTTGGTTTTTCTAAGCTTAATCTCATAATGATCATGGTTACAGTTAATACTTAACAAGTACAGGTAAGAAAATATTCATCAGTGATCAAACTTCTCATTAAAAAAGTAGTGATAGTTAAACTGTTATAGTGCAACTTTTTTCTCCTCACGATTAAGACAGAAACGCAGCTGTAAGTGCTCATTTTTTTCTTTTCTTTTTGACTTGTGCATTCCCCTCCTTAATTAACTGCTTCATCCTGATGTTTTATGAGCTCCTCTGTGCACATGTGTGTGCCTGTGTCACCTGTTTGGAACGCAGGACTGATAGCAGCAGCTGCTCAAAGGGAGCATTCCACTGCATCAATTAATGTGCCATGCTAAATAAGAAACCTACATCCTCCACACCAGTCTTGTTACAAAATAATTAATTTGATTCAAATGCTAAATTAAGTATGGCAAGGAGGTTTTTGGAATAAAGTTAAGGAGGAAATAGACTGCAGCTTTAGGAAGCCTGGAGCATGTTTTGTATTGCACCTTGAAACAAACAGCTTGACTAAAGAGTAAGTTAGTCTATCTCTTTGATGGCTGCATTACCAAGTCAAAGTCTTCAGGGCCTCGTGAGGGTTCAATGACAGAGAATATTGTAGTAGCTAGATGTAGGACACATAGAATTTAGGCTTTTTGATCAAGTTGTAATAAACAGCTCTAATTAACTGGGCTTCCCAGAGGGGATTAAAGAGCAGTGAAGAACTCTTTGTTTTATTATTTAAGATTCAAACTATTGCTTCCATTAGGCGTATTCAGAGTTTACAGCTAGGATCCATTATGGGTTCGTTGCAGTGGAGATTGCACATGCAGTATATCTGATGTGTTTTCCTTCTCTGGCGTGGTAAAAATAAAAACCATCAGGTTCCATTTGTATTTCAGAACAATCATTAAGTAGTCACGCTCTTCTTGCCCTTCAGTCACACATCTTTTGACTTGCAAGTAAATACAAGAGAAAAAAAAAGAGAAAAGAAGCATTTTGTACTGGTGGTGTGTGGTGAAACTGTGAAATTTTTTCCCACTGTGAAATTTATTTTAGTTTGATTCTCTCTTCTGCTGGGTAACCAACCACTGGTCAGAGGCATCACAGGATTAGAAATGACCCTGTGAGTTACCAGAGCAAACAGAACCCATCATTCTCCCAGTGAACATGTAAAAGGCAATGCAGTGCTGTCTCCTTAGCTAATCAGTGTTTTGAAACAGTATTTCATGGATCACTCCTAGGGATCACTCCTCACTTGTTGCCTCACTTTTCAAGTACAATGGTAGTTGCCCACTGAAAATTAAATAACTTGAATTATGGTCCTGATAACAGCAAGAGTTTTTAAGAACTAACAGCTCACCTGTGTAGTAGAAAGCAAAAACCTCCAAACATTTTTACATTTTTTATAAATAAATAGTTGGTTCAGCTGTTTTAAAAGTTTTCATCCAATTGTACACTAAAAATTGAAATTTCCTAGTAAGTATGGCTAAATACATCCTGAAACAGAGGACTCCAAGGTAGTTCACCAGCTGTCAATTCATCAGCATTGGTCAGCATGACACCCTTAAAGCCTCCATCAACTTATTTTCAGATGAGAAATATGTTACAGCAACTACTATCTCTCTACTTGAAGAGAAGTTTTTGAAGCTATAACAAAGGGTAAAAATACTCAGAGGAAAAGAAATAAATGAAACAAAAAATAGACTTACAAAACTATCCCCACTCGCATTTCTTTTAAGACATAAATTCAGAGTGAAACATCAAAATAATGGAGCTCTATTGATCCAACAGGAAAGTTTCCAAATACTAATGAAGAATAATCTTTGAGCAGAATTAGACTGTTCAAACAATACAATCAGAAGACGAGGTAGGGAAGGTAAAAATTTTAACTAAAGAGAAAAAAAAAATAGAAGGTTTTATTTTATAGTGAATCAGAAAATTCAAAAAAATCCCACCACACCGATATTGATCCCTTCTTATACCACAGCATAGTTTACTTTATGAATGAGGAGTTTCTTGCAGTAAAAGTTTTGATTTTTCAACCTGTATGAAATTGTTTCTCTTTTAATATGAAACAGCAACTTAATGAGACTAAACCTAGATAACAAATAGATATACAAACAAAACTAGGTCACAATGAAACATGCATATTAAAAAAGTGAAGTTAAGGTAAAATTTTCCTTCTTAATATTACATTTTTGCTTTGGAACTGTGATTACCAGGGATTGGTACTCATTTAAACCTGTTCTCATTGAAGTCAATGGGACACCTCTATCTGGCTCCAGGAGCACAAAACAAGCTGAGGAGCACCCAGAGACTCACTAAAGGAATGTGACACTTACATTCTGTGTAGTGTTGGTGTTTCTAGATACTGGAATTACAGCATCAGAAAACCCACTTGTGATTGGTATCTTTACATCAAACACTATGAGACACAAATACATTTCCCAAGGCAAATATAGCTGAGAAATAAGAGGAAAATGAGACTGGAAAACAGAGATAAAGTGACTTGCTCAAAGTCTTAAAGTAAGGCAGTGGAAGATCTGAGAGAAATCCCCCTGAGCAACAATACCTGCTGGACACTCCTTGTACCAGCCCTCACAGACTACAGTTGCACATGCTCCAAAAGAGGGGTACCAAAAACACGGACTGAGATGAATTGTAATCCTGAATGAATTGAAAGAGGAAGCTGGCATGATGAAATGTCAGTGATCAAAGAAAGAGAGCTTACAGAGACCAAAAAAATTGAAGCAGTGATGTCAGACAAGCTTGCAAAACAAAAGCAATGAGAAAATTATTTGGCTTGAATTATTTAATGTTAAGCAGAATATTCGGAAGCCTTTCTCCCTTAAATTCTCCAAAATAATTTCACTGAATTTCTCTATTTTTTTTATGGTGACAAAATCTATCTACATATACTTCTTGACAGAGTCCTTCTATAAATCAATAAGCATATAAAGAAACTAGCATGCAATACATCAAGAACTGTAATATTTTTAGAAGATATACATACCCTTGTTCAAATTTGAATATGGGGAAAAAAATTATGAAACAAGCTGCATTATTTATTAGAAAAGACAGATTCAGAGGAAAAAAGTTGTATAATAGTTCAAAGTAAATAGATTAATTACTGTCTTAATTGTAACCATTATGACAAAAATAAATATCATTAAAAAAAATGAAACTAAAAGAAAAAAAAGAGTGGGTATATTGATCAGAAAGAGGGAGCATTTTACTGGAATCATAGAAAAAGTGAAAGGCATCTAATGGTTTTACTGGAGAGAAAAAAAAGTGAGTTAAAAACTGAAAAGACAATGCAATTAATAAAAACTCAACTCCCTCTCTCCCAACTTTTTTCTAAAATGTCATTTACCTTTTGAGTCAGTTTGCATTAGAAAGGAAGAATCATTTTAAGATGATTTTAAGATGGAAAAAACTACCAATAATAAATACTTGCTTTGCCAAAGGTCCACTCTGGGATCTCGGGAAAGTCATTTAGCTTCGTTTTGATTTAACTGACTGGGCTATTAAATAAGAATGCTTTGTTTTCCTACTTGGAGTCCTTCAGAATATCAGGAAATAACCACGTATCATGGAAGAATATTGCTTAAAAATATCACCTTTCCAAGGATAATTTTTAAAGTACAATCTCTATATATTCATCAATAGTATCATAAACTAGATCTCTGTTTAAGTGTTAATATGGAGTCAACCAGAACAGGACGGAATTAAAACTCGTAAACCATTTCTACACTCCGTTGAGAAGAAATGGTTTAGATGTGGAAATGATAGATTAATGGATTCAAACAAAACAAGGTTTATAGTAGAAGACAATATCTTTACTACTACAAATGGAGGTTTTCGAAGAGATATACAACAAGCAATCTTTTCAACAAGCAATCTTTTCAACATGGAAGCAAACTTGTGTGACTGTTTTCTCCAGTCACTTCAGATGGTGTCATAAAAACTTTTATCTACTCCTTTAAGTCTTTTCTTTTTATAAACACGATCAAACATAATTCCTGAAAAGCTGTTTTCAAGAACAATTAGACAAACTACCATAGGAACTCCTAAACAGTTAATCTTGTAGATAAAGCTATTCAGAAATAAATACCAAGTAACAATAAACTGAAAAGGGTATTATGTAGCAACTTACATTATTGAGGTCTGAAATAAATCAAACAACACAACAGGACCACCAGAAACTTCAAGTCTGTGCTTATGGTGTTTTGATTTTATTGGACAGCCTCTAAGCCCTATGAGCAGTTGATTGGAACTAATGCTCTTTTGCTTGTTTAAGATTTGATGAAGCAGTTAACTCTTTCCTATTAGCAAATTTGGTTGCCACAATCTCTGTTGTTTTTTTTTTTAAAGTACTGCATGCATTTTTTATTTATTTTTTTTTTACTTCAGGTTATTTAGAAGAAGTGTCCTTTTAATGTAGTGATTAGAATTGACTGCTGCCAATGGTCCTGCCTGTCTCTATCCAATGGGTGGAGAAAATTGACAAAGAAAAATATGGGAAAATTGCAACTTGTTACACTTCTACATTTTATGACATTCCTATTGTGAAAGAGAAAAAAAAAACAACCAAACAATCACAAAACAAAACAAAATTCAGTGATTATTGGTTTAATTTTGATAAAGACCTAGGATTATCCTGATCCTTCAATCCAATAATCTATCTGTGATTAATTATGTCACTTTCTTTGTCTGAGAAAATTTTCTTTTAGACATTTTCTTATTTAATCTATGTGACAAAGTACTGGTTTGCAGTCTTTCTGTCTGGTGTGAGAAATGGAGGAGGGGCAGTGTTGCTGTGGGTCACAAGCCCAGTGAGGGACGTTCCAAAGGAACACGGCTCTCTCCAGGCTATACAGATTCTCCCCAGTCACAAAGTGTCACATCCCTGTCCAGATCCTCTCACCCCAAGGATCTGGGTCTCTGAGCTGTCCTTTTCACTGCAACTTACTTCATCACAATCCATTTGGTTTTAGTCACTGCATTTCCAAATTTTGGGTTTTTTCAATTGCATTTTATTTTATCATATCTCCTTTTCAGAGTGTTTGTCACACTTTCGTCTCTGTTTGCAATATTTGAATGAGGATCAATTTGGCAAGCTTTAGCCCATTTCCCTGCACTACATGTCATCCCATGCCATTTTATTATATTCCCTCTGGTGCCGATTTTTTTTTTTTAAGCGTTTTGCTTCCTCGATTTCATCTCCTCTCTTCATTTGACTTCTTTCCCTGATTCTGGAATTTCACTAAAGTTATTTGTGGTGAGTTTCCGACCTTTTCATGCACCTCATTTCATTGCAATACATTTGGCTGTAGTCACTCCTTTTCCCTAACCCCAAGTGTAACCCTAACCCTAAGCAGAGCGTTAAAAGTAGCCTTTGGCTGAGGCTGGTGCCAAGCANTTCGTCGATTTCATCTCCTCTCTTCATTTGACTTCTTTCCCTGATTTTGGAATTTCACTAAAGTTATTTGTGGTGAGTTTCTGACCTTTTCATGCACCTCATTTCATTGCAATACATTTGGCTGTAGTCACTCCTTTTCCCTAACCCCAAGTGTAACCCTAACCCTAAGCAGAGCGTTAAAAGTAGCCTTTGGCTGAGGCTGGTGCCAAGCAGGAAGGCATGGAGGGAGCAATGTTGGGGCACTGTTGTACCCCCCTTGCTAAGCATTCTGTAGTTGCATTGTCCCTGGAGCTCTGGATATTTTGGTTTTCTCAACTTTAACCCTAAGCCTAACCCTAAACCTAAGCAAAGCAGTAAAAGCCACCTTTTGCTGAGGTGCCAATCACATGAGTGATGCCAATCAGAAAGCTGTGGAGGGAGCAATGTTGGTGCACTGTTGTGCTCGCCTTGGCATGCCTTTTTTACTTGCAGTGTCTCTGGAGTTCTGGGCTTTGTGATTTTCTCCGCCCTGAACCTTAGCCTAAACCTAAGCCTAAGCAGATCACTATAAAAGCAGTCTCTTGCCGAGGTGCCAAGCACATGAGCGGTGCCAAGCAGAAAGGTGCTAAGGGAGCAGAGTTGGGGCAGTGCCATGCTCCCTTTGGCATGCCTTTTGTAGTTGCAGAGTCCCTGGGACTCTGGGTTTTGTGCTTGTTTCAATTCTAATCCCAAGCATATGACTAACCACACACAGAACAGTAAAAGCAGCTTTTTACTGAGGTGCCCAGCACATGGGTGATGAAAAGAAGAAAGGTATGAAGAGAGCAGTCTTTGGGCAAGAGAGTGTTCTTCATTTGAAGTGATCTGGACAAAGCCTTGCAAAATTATACTTACTGAAATCCCAAAATCAATGAATGAAACAAATGAAAATCAATCAAATGAAATCAAACAAAAAGACAGGAGAAGAAATTGATGAAAAGAAATGCTTAAAAAAAAAATACTGCACCAAAGGGAACAAAATAAAATGTCATCGGATGACATGAAGTGCAGGGAAATGAACCAAAGCTTGCCAAATTGATCCTCATTGAAACTGCAACATTTTATTTCCTTTTATGAAGGGCCAGAGACCAAGGCCTTGTTTCCTTGAAGCATATGCGTACAGACATGGCTTAAACTTCTGAGAATGTTTCTAGAGTAGGAAAAAAAAAAAAATCAGGAAAATCTGTAGAGTGGAGCAAGAAAAGGTTAAGAAAAACAGTGAGAGTGGCAGACAAAATCCTGACTATTGAAAACAAGGCAGTTCTCAAGACAGGGATTCAGCAGGATACATACCACCAGAAAATACTTATGGCACAAAGGAAACAAAACAGGGATCTGGAAGACTGCAACTCAGCAACACCGAGGATGTGTTGATGCTGACCCACCCTACCTGAGTGACAACTTCCTAGAGAGTAAACACATTTTGTGTGCTATAATGGACTTAGGGTAACATGTTAGTATTTATTGTAGTGGTTCATTCTTCCTTAATGCCTACTGCCTGTATCATCCAATAATTACTTCCTACTTTTAACTGGCTTGTCCTGCTTTTAAACTGTCTGCAAGCAGTACAAGCTGTCTAAATAAACTGCCCCAAACAGAAAGAGGCAGGAAAAAAGCTGCCTTATTATCTATTCTACAGAGGTGGGAGGATACCATACTGTTATTATTGTCATTTGTCTGTTATTCCCTGCTGCTGCCCTGCTAGCAAATTGTTCCCATTACAAAATAGCTGCAGTGCTGCACTGGGGATGGTAATCATATCCACACAGAACGAAAGGCCACGAAGAATTGTTTTATTTCGTTTTCTCCTATACCCTCTTCCCTGCAGATCCATGTGTAGGGAAAGTTTTGGCACAAAACTGCAAAGAGGTCAGGGTCATTATAGAGTGCCACACCTATGGAGCCCTACTGACAACTAGAAAACTAAGTACCACTGATGATCAGTGAAACATCTGGTAGTTTGTTAGAAAACCATCAGGAAGCCATTTATCCCGTGTATTGCACAGGACTGACTTTTGCTGTCTTCCTAGATGAGGATTATAATTTATTGTGAGTTTAATCATCAATCTGCCACTACCCTGACTGAGGCTTACATGCTAATAATGTGCAAAAGATGGAGGTGTTGTTTGATGTTTGTCTCTGCCTTGCAAGATTTTTGTGAACCCAGTGGATACAAGCATCAATCAGGTAACCAGGACTCACTAAATTAAATTGTTTGACATTGGGACACCACTTATTTTAATGAGTATTACACAAGTGGTTCAGTGGCAGAGTATATCCTGGTATATTGAAAACAACAGATTTAAGTGAGTTTTTAAATGGAAAGCTGTTGAGGCAGAGTGCATCTCCCAAATCTCTCTTGACAATTACAAAGTGAAAAAATATTGATCCATAGATTGGATAATTTGAAAACTTCTTTTAAAATTTTAGGTACATGTTTTTGAAATTTTTTTTGATGTTTGATGGCTAGAAATATTCTTTGGCATGTATAACTTTAATTGCTGTAACATCTTAAAAAAAATTTTTGCCATTTCTGAGTTTTGTCTCTACTGCCATCTGAATCCAACTGACAAAAGCACTTTTATGACCTTTATACATTGTTTTAGTATTTCAAAATAAAATAAGCAATCACTAATATTTCCAGAAAAGAAAAAAGTTCTTGTATAGTCATGTAATGGTAAATTTAATACCAGTATTAAAGAATAATATCAACAATATATGTGAATCATAATCTGAAATAAAAAATTACTTCCTACACAACTCTTTCTTTCCTTCAGCAACATAAACACTCCATTTCTGTAGTACATTACACAGAATGTGCAGAGAAAGATATCAAAAATAAATATCTGTCAATAATAGGAAGATTAAAATTCGTTTGTAAACAATATTTAAAGATGTTTAAAGTATTTACCACTTCAACATCCCACTCCTGATGTAATTGAAAACTAGAATAGTACAGCATATATTAAACGGTTATTTCAGGCAAAATAATAGCTAGCATTTAAGCAATCTCTTTAAAAATCTTTTAATAAAAATGTTTTTCCCAAGATACTGATGGCTGTTAAAAAAAATGAATGTGTATATAAATTAAAAATTTAAAATGTTTTGAGAGGAGTAATATATATTTATACCCCTAAAGGAATTAGCTTACTTTGATTGTGTAATTGATTTGTATCCAAACAGGTGAAATCATTAATTATTTCACACTAAGTTCAGTACATTTTTAGTAATTATAAAATATGACTGATAGTTTGACATTCTAGTTTCTTATCAAATATTTTGAACTACGTCTAGTGAAATAAAAAAATATGTAGAGTGGAATAAAATTTTTTTGTTTTAACATCATTAAAAACAGTTCCCAAGCACAATATCCAATGGAACATTGATAAGATGAAATTGAGATGTTGAATGTAGTGTGAAACACACAGATTTGAAACACAAACAGCATCACTGAGGACTTCAGAACATTTTATGTGAAATTCTAATTGCAATGAAGTCTAGTTCTATAAAAGCACATCAGAACAAGTGTACATGTAAGAACACGTAAGAGTGGTTTTTCCTTCTAAATGTGTAATAGAAGAGAAGAGTGTTTGTTTGGGTTTGGGATTTTTTTCTGTAGTAGATAGTGTAACATAACTTTATGGGGGGAGGAAGGATTTAACAGAAAAGTCATCACAAGGTCGTAGAATCATAACCTGAGTTGGAAGGGACACACAAGGATCGCCAAATCCAAGGTTAGACCTGCACAGAACATCCCCAAGAGTCACACCATGTGTCTGAGAGCATTGTCCAAACACTTCTTGAACTCTGCTAGGCTTGGTGGCATGATGACTCCTCTGGGGAGCCTGTTCCAGTGCCCAAACACCCTCTGGGTAAAGAACCTTTTCCTGACCTAAACTTCCCCCAAACAGCTCCATGCTCTTTCCTCAGGTCCTGTCACTGGCCAAGAGATGGAAGGGTTCAGTACCTGCTCATCGATTTCCCCCTGTGAAGACGTTGAAGACTGTAATGAGGTCTTCCCTCAGTCTTCTCCAGGCTGAACAGACCAAGTGCCTTCAGCTGCTCCTCACATGGTTCCCCTCCAGACCCTTCAACATCTTTGTGGCCTTCCTCTGGACACTCCCTAATAACTTAATGCCTTTTTTATATTGTGATACCCAGAATTGCCCTGAGGACTCCATGTGAGGCTGCCTCAGTGCAGTGCAGAGTGGGACAATCCCCTCTTTTGTCTGGCTGGCCATGTTGGGCCTGATGTCCTGAAGGACATGGGTGGGCCTCCTGGCTGCCAGGGAACTGCTGGCTCATATTCAACTTAACACTGACCAGGACCCCCAGGCCCCTTTCCACACCGCTGCTTTTCGTCTTCTCATTCCCCATTCTCANGTCTTCTCATTCCCCATTCTACACACACAGCCAGGGCTGCCCTGTCCCATGTGCAGAACCCAGCACTTGCCCTTGTTAAACTTCATAGAGCTCCCCAGTCATCTAATTTGTTGAGATCTGTCTATATGGCCTCCCTGCCTTTGAGGGAGTCGACAGGTCTTGCAGTTGTCATCAGCAAACTTACTTATTATCCCTTTGACTCCTGTATCCAAGTCATTAATTAAATGAAATCTCTCTGTTGAAGAGAACTGGGCTGAGGACGGACTCCTGTGGAACCCTAAGAGTGACCAGACTCCAGCCTGATGTCACCCATCTCCCTGTCCCTCTCTGTGCCTGGTCCATGAGCCAGTTACTCACACATAACATATCATGGTTATCCAGTTGGCTGCTGGGCATTTGGTCCAGAAGAATACTGTGAGAGACAGTAGCAAAAGCTTTGATGGAGTCCAAAAAGATTACACCTACTGGCTTTCCTAGATCAGCTAGGTAAGTTAGCCTATCATAGAAGGGAATCAGGTTCAACAAGCAGTACCTTCCTCCCATGAAGCCATACTGGCCATGACCAATATCTGAGTTGTCCTCCAGGTGTTTTTCAGTACCTCCCGGGATAATTTTTTCATTATTTTACTGGACACTGAAGTGAGATTGACAGGCTTGTTGTTTCTAGGGTCCTTCTTCTTGCCCTTCTTTAAAATTGGGGTGTTCACCAGCCTCCAGTCAGCTAGGAGGTCTCTGGATTTGTGAGATCAAAAATGATCAAGATAAGCTTTGCAATGACATCAGCAGCTCTTTGATGAGTCTTGGGTGAATTCCATCATACACCATAGATTTGTAGGGATCTAACTGAAGGATAACATCCAATGTCAAAAGTTCAGGGTCATCTGGAAGTTGGTCAATCTCACAGTCTTGGTCCTCCAGCTCAGGGCACTGAGACTCCCTTGGTCCACCCTCCATGTTGAAGATGAAGGCAAAGAATGCATTAAACACCTCTGGTTTTTCCATGTCCCTGTTTGTGGGGTGGCCATCCCCATCCTGTTATGGACTGATGTTATTTCTCCAGTGCCATTAATACAGCTGAAAAAACTCTTTTTGTTGTCCCCCATGGTTCTTTCCAGCTTCAACTCCAACTGAGCTTCGGATGCAAAAATTTTCTCCCTACTCTGGCAAGCAACATCTCTGTATTCTACCCATGTCACCTAACCTTGTTGGCACTTGGCATATACCTTCCTTTTCTACCTTATTTCCAAGAGAAATCCCTACTCAGCCAAGCTGACCTTCTGCCTTGTCTGCGTGACTTCCAATATTTAGAAATTTGTTGCTCCTGTGCCCTTAGGAGGTAATTAAAAAGTGACTGGCACTGATAGGTCCAGCATATGCAAAAATATTATCTCGGGGGACTTTACTTACTAATGCCTTGAGCAGCCTGAAGTTTCTTTTCCTCTTGCCCAGAGCTGAGGTTTTGCAGCACTTTTCCTCCTGTAAACAGGGATTTTAAACTTTGTGACTTCATGGTCACTGTGGCCAAGTTGGCCACCAAACTCTACTTCACTCACAAGACCCTGTCTGTTGAGAAAAAGATCAAAGAGGGCATCCTTCTGAGTCCATTCCCTTAGTATGCTTTCCATCAAACTGTCATCTAATTTTTTAGGAATCTACTGGTCTAGGTTGTGCCAGCTGTGTGATCCTCCCAGTTGATTTTGTCAAGTTGAAGTCCCCCCTAAGAACAAGGCCAGTTGGATGTGAAGTGCCCTTGGTTCCTCAAAGTCTGAACTAACTAGAATTTATTTATTTTAAATTACATAACTTGTTCCCACCAATTAACATCTCTGAATAGGTGTTTTTCTTTAAAAGCCTAGAATAATATACAATTTAATGTAATGGAGAAATTCCTAGGAAAAAATACAGCAGTTTATATAGAAACTATATGGCTGTATAGTTTATATAGCATTTTTTATTAAACTAGTCCAATTTGTTTAATAAAGCTGGTCAATGTGTATTTGTAAATTTGTTACATCTGATAATAGCTAGTAAGGGCACAATTTAAAATATGTCATATTTCAGAATTAAATGCTCTTCTAAGTTTGCAAATTATATGAAGGCAAAATTACAAACACTTTACCCATAGTGTCTTATACATCCTCATGAGGAAGAAAATAGACATGCTATATTAGTTTATGTTAGGCAATCTACAGCTTGGAAAAAGCTGGCTTGCTGAGGGAAGAATTATAACAACCAAAATGAAAAGCAGCTGTATCTGACCTTCCCTTTCTTCATACCTGGTAGATTTCCAGATGACATCTTCCATCCTTTGCTCCAGATCCAGAATTCAGAGGTCATCTTGAGTAGGTTCATTAAGAGTGGGGATGAACTCCTCTATACAGGAGAGTTCTCAGAAAGATGATGCCTAGGGATATTTACTAGAGTGACTTGTCAGAACACTCACCTGATGACTCTAAATATGGTCTAGGCAGGAAATAGCAACGACAGTAATGGGCAGAAAGTTAGAGATTTAGGAAACCTTCAGTTAACAAAAGGTGACACCGTTTCGTTTCTAAATATAGGGAATTGGTTAGCATGGACTTTATGGCTGAAGCCCACTGAAATCCTGCCTGAAATGATTTTTCTTTTTTATTTTTATCTTCATTGAGAGCTTTTCCTACTCTTTTATGAAGTTATTTCTGCTTTGAAATAATTTTAAAGGTTATACTTCACTAGCTGACTTTTATACACACACATTTGCTAAGTTTGTTCAGGGAAAAGAAAAAGGGACAGAAGTATCAGCCCTAAGGATAATCTGCTGCAATAACTCCAACGTTATGGAAAAATCAAATCAGGCCATTGCATTTCAGATGACTGCCACTGACCCATGACAGTGAATGCTTAACCTCACACACAGAGGAGTTCTCTGACTTGGGAGCACCAAAATATTAAATACTCATCTATTTCAAGTGGGGTGTTGCTGATGCTTCTTCATTCTGTATTTCTGATCTGAATAGCCGTAATCTCCTAAACTACCTTCTAATAAAGCTTGTAGATTATCAAATGGGTTGGAGGGATCATTATTCCTTACTCATATAAAAACTCCAACAGATGACATTCCCTTCATATTTCAGTAACACTTTGACAAGATCATAAAACCAATAATGTTTAATGAAATTTAATTTTACTAAATAACTTGGAAAAGAATTAGTAGAATTTCATTTTCGGTAATTGTTTTATAAGGAGGCAAACAGGATACAAACTGTGTTTTACCATTTTAAAATATCTATTGTGTATTTTAGAGTATGTGTTTGTTTAAAAGAACTATAACTCAGTTACAAGAGTTACAATAGTCATAACAGCTGTTATCTGTTAAGCTATCTGTTAGCTGTTAGCTGTTAACTTAAAATTAGACTTGTGGTTAATTTGTATTGTTTTGATCCGGTGTCCTGTGGAGAACAGTTGTAGATTTCTCATCTACAAGATTCAGAAGTGAAATATTAAAGACTTTATTTTGCCTTTGATGAAAAAAAGCACTGCAATTTGAAAGCAAATTGTTCTCATTATTTAAGTCCAATATGCCTTTATACTTTATTATATAATCCATTTCTTTCAATCAGCTTGCTTATTTAATCCATCTGCTCTCCTTCTGAGGAACTATGCTAGCTGAATAATTACAGAGAATGAGAGCTCAGAAAAGAATCTTGGAGAAAATCTTACATTTTTAAGTGATGAACATAATGCTCTGTCATCAGAATGTATATCAGGTGTCTAATGGGGAATGGAAATACCTCTATAAGTTAAAAAAATTTAAAAAAATATTTTTAGCCTGTTCTTACCATTTCTCTAGTTTATGCTTTTAGATTGTGAAGGAAATACTGTTTCTACAGAACTGTTGTAAAAGATTTTAGGATAATTTGCAGAAAATATAAATAAACCTTTTTTTTTTTTTTAATTTTGAAACAACTTTAACACTATTTATATAAGAACAAGTGTTGACCCACAAAAAGTATCTGAGTTATACAGGGCCTATATCTTTAGAAAAGAGCAGCTCTAGATCCTGTTCTTCTTGAATTTTTAAAGGCTCAGTCCAGTTAAGAGTCTTGGCTGTGTGGGAGCTGGAATCTTCAAATATATGAACAAGCAGAGTGTGTCTATTTTTCCAAAAAGACAGAACTTAAGACTTTGAGGACAAAGGAATGTTGGAGAGAGCTGAGCAGGGAAGAAAAACAGTGATTTGTACTTTCCTTTTTATATTAGGAGTCTGGTAAACCGCAGACGATAGAAAATAATTAGCAAGAGGAAAGATTGTTATGGTGTAGTAGGTGTCTTGAATATTGATCTAAAGAGGAAGAGAAAGCAGGACAGAGAAACAAAAGAGGTCTCCAGAGACATGGGTAAGGGAAACCTATATTTAGCAGCGTAGTAAAGCTGTATTAGGGACCTCTACCCAGGCTGTGGCCTGGGGCTCTCCTACAAGTAGTACTGAACAAGTAACACTTGAAATGATGTTGTGTTTTCCAGACATTATCAAGAAAATAAGTGCTGTTTCAAACACTGATGGATTCTGCAATGCAGTTGTTTTCAGCAGCAGATAGTTAAAAAATGAAACCTTCAGTATCAAAAAAATGGTTTCTAGTACAGAAAGTCAGAATTTGATAGGAATTTAATTCTCTATAAGATGATTGTTTGACCCTAATATTAAAAAATAAACAAATAAACACATTAAAAATCTGAATAATTTTATTTTCACAGAAAATACTAGGGAAGTGAAAATATAACTGTATAGTATAGTAAACACAATTCTTTTCTCACATCATCACTGAATTATGATATTCTAGTCTTTCTTATACTGAAGACAAGTAATGGTATAGGAAAGCAGTGGACCTATCAAAGAAAGCAAATATTTTTCTCTCTGGGTATCCTTATGCAAGTTGTATAACTTTAATCAACAATTACTAAGATTATAACCAGAATCTGCAGAGCACTGAAAGCCACAAGTGAGATAATTAGTAAAATGATAGTGAATTACAATATCTTTTTACTGAAGGTGTCGTTGCCATATATCACATATCATTCACTTTAGTGTAAATTGAGGAAATCAGAGCAGTCAGGATGAAATTTTATCTCTGAGCTATTTCTTAAGATAAATGTCAGCTCTACTGATCACCTACTGTTTCCCTTCTCTCTGCAGCCACTGAATACTCTTCCTCCCCACTCCCCTATTTTGTCTTCCCTTGGTTCAAAACGTTGCTGTAGCACAGCAGGCTGGTACGAAGATGGGCTGAAAGTGAAGATGCAACCTGGCCAGTCACTTCCACACTGTCTATGCACTCATAAGCCAGAGTCTTTTCACATCCAGTAACAATGTCATTGCCTGCCTGTACTGACAGCAGAGACCTCTGTGTGAATAAAAGTGGGTTGCCTTTGTCAATACCACCACAATTTCTTTCTTGGGACTATTTCCTTGTCAGGTTGTTTTCTCAGCTGATGACAATGTCCTCAGTGTTTTCTCCTGTTGCCATGTTTCTGCATTTACCGCATTTGAGAGAAAACTTACGTTCAATGGATGTGGTTGCAGTGTATTCACCTCACATTTTTTAATTATAAGTATTATTTTTGGTACAGCTGCTATTAATGTACCTCAAGATCTTCGTAGGAAGCAGTATAAGACTAGCTGTTGTTACAGTCATTATAATTATTAAGAGTTTATTTTGCAGTTCCTTGTTTTAAGAAAACCAACCAGATAAACTGCAACATAGAATAAAATCATGCACAGAAAAAAAAATCTGATATATTTAAAATTAACCATTTTAGATTGTTTTAAAAGTTCAAGCATGCTGCATATCTTGAGGGGATAAAAATATTACATATGCAGCTTAATTGCTGCATCGTGTACAAACACTATTTCTGTTCATACTAAGGGAATCACAGCAACTCTGTTTAATATATTTATTTTTCCACTCACAGATCTGTTTGTGCAACATTGCTGAGCTGAAATGTAGGAAGAGAAAAACAAAGCATTTTACATCCAGAACCCTGGATGAAAGGAAATTTGGTTTCTCGTGAAGGTCAAAATTTACCCTGGGTTTGCATTGTGGCACTCCTGTCTTACAATAACCTCCAAAGGGCAGCATGTTGTGTCCTCCTTTTCCATAGAGCTTTTCCCTTTCTTCCCCACCTTTTCCCTCCTCACTTTTAGGTAGACTTTGAAAGTTCGAGTCAGTAAGGTATAGTAAGATTTTTACATGATAATGATGGCCAGAAATCTCTTGTGGTATGAATTCCTTAGCAGAAAATCCAATTAATTCTCAGGAGATTTGACACACCTGACATCAGCAATTCTTTTTGATTTGGGAACAGATTGAAGCATAAAAATGAATCTCAGAAACAGGTTAGGTTTTTTTATTTTCCTTTCTTCTTAGAACTACTCTCTGAGCATTTTTATGTCAATATAAGGAAAAAATATTTCTAGTTCAATTTGTATTTAAAATGTCTATTATTTTTGTTATTCTAGACTTTTTCACGGCATAATTAATAACATTTCAATGATTAAAAAAAATAATGAGCAATTGCTCAAACAACAAAGAGTTGAAAATAATAGCTTTAGCTGAAAAACTCTGCTGAAATTATTTTCTGAAAGCAAAAATTATCAAGTTTTTTAAAAGATTTGCTAATTCTCAACAGCTAAAGGAGTAACGTTGTTGAGATATTGTTGCAATACATTGTTGAGTTAATAATTTTAGTTCTGGAAAAAAAAAAGGAAACATTTATGATTTGATTAGGCTTACATTATGTGTTTATAAATAAGACTAGCTTTTTTTTTCCCAGTAAGATCCATCTTAAAAGCAGGATAAATCCTTGGTTTGATGGGCTACTTCTATTTGCCCAAGTACATAAAGGAGAGCAGAAAAATTCTGGTAGAAATTTACTTCATATCAAGAAGTACCTGGATAATGGAAGTTTGCCTAAATGCAGTATTTTTGTACTCTTATTCTATTCTGATCAGTGTAGATATGTAGTACTGGCTTCACTTGTGAATAACAAGTCATGGTCTGAAAAAGGAGATGTATCCCATGTGAATTATCTCCATATGGGCCTGTGCAAAATGGGCAAATGCCAATGGTAAACTTTTAGTAGGATTTCCAGATTATTTTTCATAGGATTTTCACATTATCTGTCTTTTTAAAAAGGGTGGGAGGAGTTAAGAAAAATCCTGCTGTTAAATATTGTTTAACATATTATTCAACTTATCACAAGATCAAGTCCAACACACACTAACAGAAACACTTGGCTCTCCAAAAGCACCTCTCCTGTGAAAAGCATAAGAATACAAAGTCCTACTGGAAAATATTGTTTCAGGCAGTAGAGTCCAGGAAGATTAAGACCCGACTTTTTTTAAAGTATCGTTTCTTCCAAAACTCCTTTGGAAATCCAGTCTACAAAGACTCTTTTATGGGAGTGATGAAACAGCCTAAATTGATAAATGTCTGAAATTCTTTATTTAAACACTTGGATTGCCATTCTCAAGAAAATGGATTTCAGCTGTCCACTTGAGACCCCACTGTGTGATGGTTGCTGCCTCCGGACTCTTGCTGCATAGCTCCAAGGGAAAAGTGATGCCAAGCCTCAAGAAAGAGTCATCAGCAAAGTCTGTACCCAGAGATATCTGTGTATTTTGCTAGATCATGACATGGTGTTTTATTTTTTTAAAGAATTTTCCTCTTCTCCTTTGTAATGTTTACGTAATGATCAGTCCAGTATTAATTTATGACTTGCAGTATAAAATTGAATCAAAATGTCTTGCTAAGTCATTTTTTCTGTATGTCTTTAATGTGCAATTAGATACATTATTGGTGCACCTATCAGAAAAGCATGCCCACCCCACTTTACATCCCTGGATTTTGTATCTCTGTGCTATTTATAGATTGTTTCTTGCTCCTTGACTGTCTCCCACAAAATTGTCTATGTTGACATAAACATTTACTTGTGTTTGTATGATGATAGAGTAGAATATCTGCAATCTCTCTGTCTATTTTATTACATATTTCCTAACAGTGTGATTTTTATTATTGGAAAAAGTTAGTAAATAGGGAAAGAAGAAGAGTTAATATTTTATAATTTTTAGTAGTACATCAGGTTTTATGCAAGCCTGATAGTGATTGATGCCAAATACATTTAGGACAAAATAAATTTCTTTTATTTCAACTTTGTGGTCTGAAAGTATAAAATATACTATTGCAGATTAGTTTTCCTTGCTTTTTTCTTGTTCTTCTTCTGTTAGAGGGTGATGCATGTGGACTTACATAATGAAAGAAAAAGAATAACCAATACCTGAATAAAATCCAACACCAAACATAACATGGCATAAAAAAGCCCTTTAAATATATTACAAACTATTTGTAACCAATATAGATTCCTACCTCCTCTCCCTGACAGCTGGACTTTGGCTTAAGGCTGTGCCAGACAGACCATACCCACTCCTGTCTGGGGGTAAAAGCTAACATTTTGTCAATACTTAGGTGGCTGATCAGCTGAGAATATTGAATACCACTGATGCTTAAGGCACAGTCAGGTGTATGACAATGCCTTAGCCTGATCTGGATTAAGTGTTGCACCTTATAAAACTATGCCCTCCTTAAGCCAGCACTAAGTAGAACAACACAGCATTTAATGATGAAAAGGAAATGAGTAAGAGAAAAAACGAAAAAAAAAATCTATTTTTCTAGAAGTTAATGGATTTAAATACAATCCAGAAACATTTATTTAAAACTGCAAAGTGTGTTAGCAAAAAATAGTTTTAAAAATCTTATTCAGAATCATAACTCTAATTGTTTTCCTTAATACTAAATGGGATATAAAATTATTCCATGTTAAATTCAAGTAGTTGATGCTTGAAGCTAAAGAAGAGCTAATTTCATACACTAGCTTCCTGTATTGAAGAGAAAATTAGAGGAAAATAGAGATTATTTGAGTTGTAATCAAAGTCTTTTGTATATATTTTCTCTATTCTTGTCTGAAAACATATGTCACTAAAAGAGATAAAAGAAGTATGAAAGTACTTTCTTTACTTAAAATTTTTATTTGGAGGAACATTTCTTTCATTGTTTTTGGCACTGCAGAAGTTCAAACAAAACAATAGTCTCACCTTCTTCACTCAAATAAGATGTGAAACAAGGAAAAAAACTGAGATGGAGAAGCTTTTTATGCAAGGCTCCCAAACTTGTGTCTCCCATATAATTTACATTAAGTAAGCATCAATAAAAGTATTTCTGACCTCCTTCATGGGATATGACTCATGCTTCATCAAGGCCCAAATTCACCCTGTGAAACTACTGAAGCTGCTTATTAGATTTGGAATTAGTCTGCCTCAGTACAATGGGTGGAGAAAGACATCCTCTCCCAGCTGCAGCTGTGAGTGACACCACCTCGCCCCCAAATGATCTTTCCCACCTCCCTGGTGGAAGTAACCACCCCTTCCCTTCCCATCTGCCAGATGAGCTGTTCCAGTGAACAGCCCCTTCTCCATTTTCACCAAAATTAGCTGGGGAGAGTGTTTGAACACTTCTAATAGTGGATTCTCTTTAAGCACCTTCATCTGGATTGAAGAAAGGTAGGCAATGCAGAAAAGGCACTTAATAAATTGAAGACCACCTGCCACACAGAGGAGGATGTCAGACCTGAGGGGTGCCAGACAGCAACTGTTCAGCCCCCACACTGCAGATTCAGGGAGATATCTCTGCTGCAGGGCAGCGACTGCAGTAGGATTTCTTCCCAGGAAAGTGGCAGTACACAGGAAGTGGCAGAAATAAAAGGTGGTGCCATGTCCTGCCTTGACACACACTTGCTTTTGGAAGATCCCAACCCTAGCACAGGCTACTCCTCACCTCAGTGCCCTGCATCCCCCCATTGTTGTGTAAGTGTAAAGGATTCTGGGCACAGAGGCAAACTACCTTCATGGGATGGTGTGAGTGGAATTTTCTCTGGCTTATGTTCTTGAATTTTCTGCCAGCCCTGACCAAGAGCAGTGGTCTTTCCTCCCTGAGACTCTGACTCTGCAGCACCAGAGTGAGTTCCCAGCATGAGATCAAATGTGTGTATTAATCTCACAGTCTGCAAATTTGAAAAGAAATAATTTTATTTTTTTTTCTTTTCCAAAAAAAATAATTGAACTGATCCTGCATCTTAAATATTGCTTTGGAGAACAGTCAGAAAATAAAAACCTGCAGCAGGCATGAAAGTTGCTGCTATTAGTGGTGCAATTGCACTCCAGATTAACATTTGAGGATTTAGGACTAGTGCACTTCACCCAGTGTAGGAATAAATGTTTGTGACACCTGCTCTCTGAATGACTCCTGAAAAAGCAATCGCCATTAAGATCTTAAAAAGTTTTGCTAAAGGTTTTCTTGACTGTAATAATAAAAAAAAATATTTGAGTAGTACCAAGGACAGAAATACAGGTTTTGGTTGGGAATTACTGTGAGAATGAATCACAAGTGTGAAGTGAAACATCCTCAGACCTTTAACAGATATGTGATAAGTCATTAAGGCAGAGAAACCTAATGTGAAAGGCAGAGGAAGTTTCCATGACAAAGGATGTCCTTTAAACTGTAAGCCACACCATCTGTTGGCTTATAAAGGCAGTGATTACCCACATTCCAAGTGTGTGACTATATGTAAGGTAAATTACATCAGAAATAATTTTCATTTGTACAAAATCAGAGGCAGTTCTTGTTCAGAAGCAAATTCTTGCTCAACTAAATGCAAATATCAGTGAACTGTCATAGCACACTGATTGGTAACACTGATTAGTGGTGCCACATATTTTTAAGAAATCCAGCCAGCAGGCCTGATTATTAATCAGCTTCTGATAATTCAATTCTGAATTATATTAAAATAGGCTAGTGAATCACTGGTGAAAATCTAGATTCCTGGTCAAAATCAGTTTTTCCAGAACACCTTTTCATATAGTGCTGTGTATAAAGGCATAGGGGCACTGAAAGATTAAGAGCAAAAGGAAAGATGTTCTTTACAGGGATTTTTGTGTCTTAACTCTGAGTCAGAATTTATTCATGTATCAGAAATGAAAGTTTGCAGAAATACACGATCAAAAGCAGAACACTAAACTCTTAGTTGACTGAAACTTTCAATTTTTAGTATTTTCCCTCAATTATTCCAATAATTTTACAAGCTTGAAATTCATTATGCTATGTTACTGAGGGGTGACTTGTTTAAAAACATTCATATAATGAGAATATTTTGGGAAAGAAATACACTAAAAGACCTTCAGCATGTCTTATCCATTACATTGCATGCAATGTGATTACTTTTAGCTACAAATCTCATATTCATACTCATGCTTTCCAGAAGGAAATTTGTGACCTATCCTGTACATCTTCATCAGAAGCCCTGAAAAAATCATAGGCAATAATTTTATGTATTTGCTCAACTCATATAATCCATACAAATTAATTCTTCATTTATTAATGCAATATAACTGTGTATACATTTGTAAAATAGTTTATCACTAACAATATTCAGAATCTAATGTAACTATATTTTACAGGAGAAAAAGAAGATATGGATCTCTAGTACTGTTGTGAGAGAGAATTATTTTAAGATTGTACCCTTGGTAGTCATGTTTTACAAAGTAGTCGTGATGGAGTATCACCTTTTGTGTTTCTTTCTGTCTCTCCATTTGTTTCTCTGCTTGCTGCCAGATTTGAGTAGAAAATGCAGTGCGAGGACCACAGCACTCCTAGGCAAACCAACAGGTCACTGCTTCAGTGACATTCCTCAGGAGCAGGAGGAACATTTCCACTGCAGAGAGATCATCTTTGAAGTTGCCACTGATAAGGGGAGTTTTATAGGCTGGAAGTCAATTTTCTAGACAAGCCTTGTTTTGTCACCTGATCACAGGGACAAACAGAATTGGTTTTCTTGAACTAAAGTATATTAGGGCAGTCTAATAATAAATGCTACATTCAACACCAGTAACAGTTAACTTGTAAAATTCATGTATGATATAAATTTAAGAAACAAATTATCTTTGAATCAGGGCATGTAATGTATCTAAGTCCAAGATACAGGATGTTGGATAAATTAAGCCTATACAACAAAGAAACATGAATGCTTTACTGGATTCCCTGACCCAAGGGATGGATGAGAAAATGGACACTCAAAACATTAACATCTCCTCTCTGCACTTCTTGTATACACCAGCCCTTAGAAGTATACAAGCTGTCCATTCTATTATAAATTTGGATGATTACCTTATTTTGTATGATTTCAAAAGGGTCAACATTAACTCATGTAACTGGATCATTAGACCTATTTAACAAGTTAATAAAGCAATAAAGTTTGCACACACTTCAGAATAATTTCAATAGCTTTAAAATTGTTAATATCTTTTTTTTTTCATGAAATCCACAAGTCAGTGATATCATGTACTTTTTTCTTTCAGTAGTTTATTTGAAATAAATATGTTCAGCTGTGCTGAACATAACTGTGGTGCATAGAAGTTGACAGAGAAGCAGCTCCACCTCTGTCACATCTTTTTCTATCTATGCAACTGGTCAGAAAAAAATCCTCTTATTTTTTATTACTTTAGCTTCATTTACATCAATACATATTTTGCTACTGATTTCAGAAAGTCAGAATTTCACCAATAATGACATACACTCAAATATTTGAATGATATATTTATATTAAATCCTTCATCCAAAATAGAAGAACTGGGGTTCCATGTGCAACCCTGCACACCTGGTTAGAAAGATGTATGAAAAAATATAATAGCATCATTAGACAAATTCATTGGTATTGAACTCTGCCTATTGTTATGATTTGTGGATGAATAAATTATTCTTCTTTGAATTAAATTATTTATTTTAAAATTAAAATGTGTGGAAATATGTTGTCTCATTATTGTTGATTATACTGGGATCGTTAAAATATATTAATTGGAATTATTATAATGATTTATGTACTTATGAAATAATAATGACCTGTCTTTGGCCATAGGCATTTAAAAAACTGTGAACGCTACGTTCTTCAAATCAGAAAGCATTGCACATTTTTTTTCAATTTGCTCAGAAAATAAAAGTCAATTTACCATAAAAACAAAAATAATTTTATTTCTCAGGTCATAAGAGATTAATGACAACTCTGGAATCTGATTTCCATATATACAATAAAATATCTGTGCTAGAGTTACATGAAATATAGATAAAAAATGTGCTTTTAATGGACAAATTTTCATTGACTTCAGATGGAAATTTTGGCAAAACTTTGCTTCCAAATCTTCTGTGCCCCTCCTGCACTTTGACAATTGCTATGAACCCCATTACAGATACTATTTTCCATGTATGCATATTCTCAAATGTTTATACAGTAAGTTTACTTTTATACTACCACATTATACTCTAATGGAAGTTTACTTTCCAAATTATTTCATAATCTGAGTAGCAAAGTTTAGAGTGAAAGATGCTGCATCAGCTCCTTGATGTTTGATATGCTGCTTTGTAAGTGCAGCTGTCAGCTTTCAGGTGATAACTTCTTGAAGTCTAATGTCACCACTGAATTAAAAAAAAAAAAAAAAAAAAAGAGAATGTGCATAAACTTAGACAATTTGGAACCATTATGTGCTCAGCAAGTTTGCATCAGGCACAGAATAAAGACTATCATAAAACCAAAGCTGTATCTCCTTGGTAATGAAACCTTGTGTTTGACCTAGGTTCCACCTCTCACAAACAGCTGTGCAAGGAATGTTAATGAGGGAATATGAAACTCAGTTTTGTACTAAACAAAAGCCTCAGTGAGGTGGGGGTTTGCTTGGTTTCACTGTAAGTACCTGATCAGTCCACACAATTCATGAACCTCCCATAAATTAAGCAAGCAAAGCTTGATGGCAAACTTAATTTCCATTTCACTCTTACTACCATTACTAGAGAATAAGACTAAGTAAGTGAGTCTACTGCAGACAAAGTGAATGCTTCAATTTTAAATATTCATTTTATTTGTAATTGATTATTTCTGTTTCAGAATATTTCAGTTTCCTAAAGCCTCAGCTGTTGCTCCCATAATTGTCTCTTTGACATTAAAACTCTCCCTTAAGTTGTGGCCTTTATGTTTGGAGTACACTTGAGGGGAAGACATGTAAAAAATGAAAAACAAAGAGGTAAATATACAGAGGAAATATAAAGGGGGTAAATATATAAGAAGAAAATAGCAGAACATCATTTTTCTTTTCAAAGTCTCCCACCATTAAAAAGAAAATATACAGTTAAAAAACCCTGGGAAGTAAACTGGACAAAGCAAAAATCATATTTCTGTTCATTTTGATAGTTGAGTGACAGACTATAAATAGGAACACATAGGCTTTTTCTATTTAAAGAAACAAGTGATGGATCCTCTAAGAATTCTGCTCTCCTAAAACATCATCCTGTCCCATGGTGTGAAGTTTGTTGTTTCAAACATTTTGGTCTATTCACAACAGGTTATATCTTTCCCTTGAGAATATCTCAAGTCTCTCTCTTTTTTCCCTCTTTGTGATATTTTCTTTCTATTCTTCTGACTGTGATTGATAGGCTGAATTCAAAGAACTGGTATGTGAGGAACTTATGACAGTATGGAGGATGTGAGGCACATCTTATACTGCTGACTGATCAAGAACTTAGTCTGGATGTAGATGAGTACAGGGTTGTGACTCGTGGTGATGGATTTGAAAATGCCAGCAGTTGTAAAAGAGCTTCATCCTACAAAACTGTCTCATATGAGGAGGAGTTTGTCATGCAGACATTAGTTCCTTTACTTCTGGAAATGACACAATTCAGTATATCCCAAGGGAGAATATAAACTCCTATTTAGTTGTAATGTTGCTTTCAAAATAAAGGTGAGAGCTGAGCCTCAGTTGCTACAAATACATTCCAAGTACATTCCAAGTTCTGCCAATTTAATTATTGAAGGAACAGATGCAGTGCTGATCAACTGTCTCTTTTGAAAAATAGCTAAGCATTTGTAAGGTTTTTTTCTACATTCACCTGCTAAAATTTAAATTATTGTTATTGAAAGAATTATTTAGAATGGCATAACTTAGTGGAAATTTATATTTTGAATGAGAGTTTCAAAGATATTTCAACTCAGAAATCTATCCAAATCTAAAATTCTTTTCCCATGAGCAACATCCACACTGTTTTTTACTGTCCCAGGAGAACACCTTGTCACCTTTTATCCCTTCCTTCCTTCCTTCCTTCCTTCCTTCCTTCCTTCCTTCCTTCCTTCCTTCCTTCCTTCCTTCC